>CAUYQG010238619.1:0-43469 GCA_963574415.1 Tarsius wallacei | reverse complement strand
GCAGGGTGAGGGTGATGGGATTAAGGTGGTAAATATCTGTCTGGGGATGGGGAGACACCTCTTATCAACAAGTGTACCTGTACGAAGCATTTTTGTATACCTAACCCTTAACTGTACCCCACAATATCATAATAAAAAATAATGAATATTAAAAAAAAAAACAACCAAAGTGAAATGCCATCAAGCACCTATTAGAATGTCTAACATTTGGAAGACCCTACCAAGTGACGGCAAGGATGTGGAGGAACCAGAACTCCCATACACACCTGTGGGGATGTGAAACCATACAAGAACTTTTGAAAACTATTTAACACTTCTTAAAAAGCTAAATAACACCTACTATATGATCCAGCCATTCTAACCCTAGGTATTTACTCAGGAAAAGGAAAAACATATATTTACACAAAGATTTACAGTTGGATGCTCATAGCAGCTTTACTTGCAATAATCAGCAGCCAAAAACAACTCACATGCCTATCAACAGGAAACTAGATAAGCAAATTGTGGTATGTCCATACAATGAAATACTACACAACCATAAAAAGAAAAGAGCATTTGATACACACTGCAGTGTGGATGAATCCCAAAATAATTATGTTGAGTGAAAGAAACTGGATAAAAAAGAGCACATGCTGTATAATTCCATTTACATAAAATAGGAAATGCAAATCAATGTGTGACAAGAAGCAGATCATTGATTGTGTGAGAACGGGGTGAGAAGAGAAATGATCACAGAAGAAGGTGATTGCAAGGGAGCAACAGAAAACCTTTAGGGTTATTGGATATATTTAGTGTCTTGATTGTAGTGATATTTTTGTATTTTTACATCAAATATGTCAAATTGTATTATTTATATATAGACAGTTTACAGTATATCAATTTCAATAAAACTATAAAAAACTTTTTGAATACATATCTGATATCATATCTTCAGGTAAACTGAAAAAAAGAGAGAGAAAGAAAAATAAATGAAACAAAACTATACTAGAGTAAATTTCACTAATTTATTTTATTTTATTATTTTTAGATTCAAGGGGTACCCGTGCAGTTTTGCTACATGAGTATATTGCACAATGGCAAGCCTTGGGCTTATCACTCAGGAGAAGAGCTTAGTACACAATGGGTAGTTTTTCAATTCTTGCCCCCACTCCCTTTAAGGAACCCCAGTGTCTGTGTTTCCCATCTTTGCATCAGAAATTTTACTGTTTTAGAATTAGGACGAGATGTTCACTGCCACTCTGCAAGGGAGAGGGGTTCAAAGAAACACAGCTAAAAACGGAGACAAGAATAGTACAAAGCCACAGCATATGCAGCATATGGCTATTCCCATGAGATGGGGTTCCTCAATAGACAAGTTTTATTTACATGCAAAGATTGTGATTTCTCTTTGGAGGGTATTCCTTCTTCCTTATAACAGTTCATCAGATACACCAAGGCAGCTGTCCTAACTCTCCTGTTTCCTCTTGTCCAGAATAAACATCCCTAATTTATGCACAGGCAAGATATGATTTCCAGATCTACTCATGGTTTTTCATATTTTTTCTACCTGCTTCCTCCCAATCATTACATATATTATCCAGTGGGTGGGTGAATACTGTGTGTATGCTTGAAGCTCCCAGATCTCATGCCAACAGTGAGGACAAACTCATGGAGCCTCAGTGTTGAGAAGGAAGGTTGGACATGTTTAGAGAAAGCTCTGGAATTGTACTCGAAGGGACTTAGTAAATGGAGAAAAATAAGAGCCCTGGCTGAAGTCCCCAAGAAATAGCCAGACCTGGACTTGAGGACCAGAATGCCAATTAATTGAGTAATTAATTGTGTATAATTAAAATGTATAATATCCTTTGGATATGACTGAGAAATTGTTCCATTATTAAAGATATTTTAAAGAAATTGCTATGTGGATGTATACATTTGTACAGTTTCCAACTTGGGCATTCTTTTTCTTCGGGGGTTCCCAGAAAGGTTAACAGGTCAGAAAACACTTTTTGTTGAACCATGTCTCTCTGATTCAGACATATCTGAGACTCTTGAATTCATATACCAGCATTTTATTTATCCTCTCACAAAACACAACTTTACTGCATGCAAAGTGTGAGTGAGACTGTGGATCTGGTATCAGGGGTGGGTGAGCAGAAGGGAACTGAGATAGATGTGACCTCAACAAGTCACTGCCTCTGCCAGTAAGGAGCTTAGTCTATTGGGGGAGAAGATTGGGATCGGGGTCTACTATAGGTTGTGGCTTGGAGAGAGGTAAGCCAAGAGGAGGAAAAGCCAGATGGTGTGGAGCTGCCTGCCAGCTGGGACAGTGAGGGGGCTGCCCTCCTAAGACTGCCCATCAAGTTTAGGGAGATGTTCTGGTCCTCTGTAACATGTCAACGAGAGCAAAAATGCCCTTCCTAGAGCAAGAGATGTGTGATGAACTTCCCTTCTAAAAAAGGTCACATGGTTAGCAGAAAGTGGACCTGGTTTGTAAACCCAGCCTTGCAGTTCTTAGCTAGGGGCCTGAGCAAATTATTTCCCACCCTGAGTGTTGGTTTTCTCATCTGTAAAACCTTAATAGTAATAGCACCTTCGTTCTGGGTTGATGAATTAAATAATTTCCCTTAGCTTATGTAAAAATGCCTGACTCTCAGTGGATGCTTTCTATAAGCTAAGCTGGCAGGATAACGTTCCTTTGCTTCATGAGATTGGTAGGAAGGTGTCTGGTTCTCACTGAGCTGGAGACATTGGAAAGACATTGGTCTGGGTATCAGGAGAGGTGAATCTGGTGAATTTTCTGTCAATGCCATGGCCTATCCCTATTACCAGCCAGTAAGTATACCAGTTGATCAATTTGGTCATTGATTCAGTGGCAGAAATTCCAAAGAGAGTGACCTAAAATGCTATCTCTCAAACCCAATTGCTTATACTAATAATCTGGGGCATCTGATAAAAAGGCAAACTATCAGACTACTCAGATAATCTATTTTGTTTTGTCCTTGGATGGGGGTAGGGAAGCTATATTTTTAATATTTACTCCAGGTGTCTACAGCAGGGTTCGAAAATGGGTTCCCCTTTGAGGCCTATCAGTTTAAACACAAAGTTTCAAAACTCATTTATTTGCCTGTTTCTGGAAAAGAGATTTGAGGACTTTTGTAGTCTGATTTGCTGCTTCTCCAAGCAGATCTAAAGAAAGAGTTTGTAAAGAAAATGATGGCACAAACAGGAAAATGTTTAGCTTACTAAAGAAGAAAGGTCAACAAATGCTCCCCAAGTAATTATAAAAGCCACTTTGTATGCAAATAATGCCGCTAAACAGAGAATATGCTAATTACAAATTATTCTTATCTCACCAGCAAAGCCTTTCCCTATGTTCAAATGTGGATTATAGACCTGTGCCCTGCTCCAGACCCAGGTACCAGCTGTATCTTGGGTCATCACCTCAGCCTTTGGGTTTTTGGGAGTCTTCTGGGGCCGGAAGGTGACATTCCCCAGGGAACCCTGAGAGCCGGGACAAATCTAAATGTAAACTAGAGATGAGGCTGCCCGCCTACTTACACACACATCCTTGGCTCTTTCTTTCTTTGTCAAGTTGCGATTTTTCCTCCATCATCACCACTTCAGGCAAAGGTCCTTAGCTCTCCACACCCAAATGACTGGTTCGATTACCTCTCAATGAGCACTTACCAAGCACCAGACACTGCTTTAAGCATTTCAGATATTTTGTCTTAACACACACATGAAGCAAACATCTCACCTTACACATGTAGGACATCATGCTCTGAGGGTTTACGTAATATAGTTAATGTCACACAGCTAGTGGGACAACTGATGTCTAAGACCCCGGATCTTAGTCACTGTGCTTTACTTCCTCATACCTCTACAATAATGCCACTTTATCTACTGATGACAGCTTCTCCATAGGCTTGGTTTTCTTGCATTTGGCTACCAGATTTATTTTCTATCAACAAGAAAGACAACATTTACTGGCACATAGCAATGTGTCAGGGACACTTCCAAGTGCTTTAGTGCACTATCTTGTTCAGTCCTCATAAGAACACTATAAGGCAGATTGTTTTATTATCCTCATTCAACTGAAAAAGAAAAAAAAAACCCCTGACTCTCAGAGTGTTTTGCTCTCAGAGTTGTAGAACTAATAATTGTTGAGTCTGGATTTGAAAACTCAAGTCTTCTGACTACCAAACCAGAGCACAGAACCTTAGAGCATACTTCCAGTCGTCTGGCAAAAAGATATGTGTAGTATATTTGATCACACACCTCATCCAGTTTGTCTCTGACCAGTTTCTTACATAACTCAACTGTTTCTACCTCAGAATTATAGGTTGGCTTGTCTCTAGGGAAACTGAGTCACAAATGCCAAACCTAAGAAAAAACATGTAAAGGACTAGCACATTGCATTGTGTGTAACAGGGCTCAAAAAATATTTATGGACTTACCAAATAGGAGACTTGCATGCAGAAGTAGTCCTGCTTTCAGTTCCTCCTTGGCATTTCATCATATAGTACATTCCTCATTTCCACCCTTGCCTTTATTTTGCCTTCTGACACCATGGAGTGTTCTGAACTCTCAGTTGTCCAAATAACTTTCAATTCCTGGCTCTTATTGAATTTCTACATTTTGGGAACTTCCCAGGTCAGGCTGCCTCCACATTCCATTGCAGGTAGGATTGGTTGAGGGAGAAAAGGAAGCCCCAAGTCCAAAGGGCAAGGCGAACCCTCACTGTGGGACTTGACTATAAGTCAAGTTCTGGACAGTACTTAGGAATAGGAAATTCTAGGAGGAGGTGACAGAAAAGATGTTTAGGCAAGGGTTTCAGATCTGGGATCTGAGAGGTCCTATGATGAACAGTACCAGACCAGGTAGATAGCATCTAGGATCTATTAAAACAAATATCTAGAATATAGAGACAAGGGTTGGAAATTCTAAGAACATGCCGGACTACAGTCCTAGGGCACCCTGGCTTGCATGTAGGTAACCAAAGCAGGGAATTAGACATAAGGAGAAAAAGGAAAAGATGATAACCCAGTTGTGTGTGACACAGGATATAAATAAGATCAGGATCAATAGCCTGGATGAATTAATAATCATAATCACTGAGCAGCTGTCCAAAGATGCTATAAATTCTTACCTGCAGGCATTGACAGGATAGGAAATAGGTAATAGGGCAAGATACAACACTACATTCAGTAGCTTACAAAATTTCACCTCTCTTATCCCTCCTTCAGACTATATTAATGACTTAGCAACATTGACTGTCCACTTTCTACCATTTTGAAATCAAATGACTATGCCTGATTTAAAAGGGCGCCTAGATTATAGCCACACTCAACTGTTTAATTTCCAAAGCCCTTTAAATTACAGCCTCCCAACAGGGAATTTGATGTTCTAAGAATATGTAAGCATTCTGTGAACTCTAACTCTCACTTTGTTCACGGAGACAGCTCTGAAGGTTCATTTGCTAAAAAACAATAAAGGACCCTGGGGCAAAGTGACTACCTATGACAGACTTGTCTGTTAAATTAAGTAATACCCTTGTGCATTACTCCATTTTGTGTTGCTATACAGGAAAACCTGACTGGGCAATTTGTAAAGAAAAGAGGTTTATTTTGGTTCATGGTTTGCAGACTGTACAAGAAGCCTGGTACAGGTTTCTGCTTCTGGTGAGGGCTCAGACAACTTACACTCATGGCAGAAGATGAAGGAAGAGCAGACATGTCACATGGTGAGAGTGGAAGCCAGAAAGAGAAGGAGGCGCCAGGCTCTTTTAAACAACTGGCTGTGAAGAAGAACTCACTTATTACCACGAGAAGGGCATCAAGCCATTTAGGAGGAATCCACCCCATTACCCAACCACCTCCCACCAGGCCCCACCTCCAACATCAGCGATCACATTTCAACATGAGATTTGGAGGGGAAAACATCCAGACTATATCACCTCTTAACACTGACAGGACACTTCCTAAGTAGCCACAAAAGCCCTCGAGTTCCAATGTAATGTAGAAAAACACAGATCCTGCTCTCTTCTACACTCTGAGAAACTTTACTGACTTTATGTAATACCCACTGAAATAAGATGATTCAAGTTCAGCTCAAAAGGGTATATTTTCACAAAGATAAACATTTTCCACAACATTCTTCAAAAACAGAACCATGCTATTACCAAAAAAGTTAATTTTTTATCAGAAGCAAAGGGGAAGACTGTAATTATCAGAAGACAGAGAAAGAGAGATCTACCTTTGCCTCAGGTCATAAATAATTTTCTTCAGGGGCATCATCAGGTGGCTTCCCCTTTTGGGAGGCTCTTGGCAATCACCCATTAATGCCATAAAATATCTGGATGATTGAAGCATCTTCCAAGACCATGATGTGTAGACCTCCAGTAAACAACATTTATTTATCCTAAGAAGAGTATTTTAGGGGATATATACCTTGGTTCACAAGTATAGATCACCCAAATTAAAATCTTTATTGTTCTACAACTTAATTGAATTGTAATTGAGAGCCCCATTGTCAGGGTTGGTGGCAGATACTTTATCTTATTCAGCATGAAATTCTTTCTACCCTTTCTCAAAGGTTGTCTGTAAGATTTTGTTGCATAAAAGAATTGAGAAAGCTCCATCTAAACTTGAGGTTGTCTGTCTGCCCAGTTAACCACAGAACGAACCCAAATTGCCTGTGGTCCTTTGTGATTGATCCATTGCTTAGGCTTTCTGTGTTTCTGCCACAGTTACCAAAGTAGACTAAACATTCTAAGATAAAATGGAATGCAGACTACTTCTGGATAGTGAGTTAACTTTTGAGCTGTTCATGCTTGTTAAAAGGAGGATTCTTTGGGATAGCAGCCCAAGGAGTGCTGTGGTGGGCAACAGTCTAAAGTTTGAAAACAGTCTGAAGGCTTCTTCTGAGTGATTATAGGGGATTGTTTCGGCAGAGAAAGTGACTGAGAAGCTGTTCATGTCAAGGAGTCTCAGGGTAAAGAGATAAAGTGTCTTGGGGTGATGTGATGTTTCAGCTAGAGGGGATTGATGGAGCCACAAGATGATGTTTTTCAGAGCTTCACCATGAGAGCCTGGGAGAATTCTGCGATGTAAAGTTCATAAAAATTTAGGAGTTCCCCTTAAGACTGCAGCCTCTGGTAGGCTACTCTCAAAGTAGTTTCCACTCAGTCTTCAACAATTCATCACAATTGTCATGTAAGTATCCCTACCAGTTTACGAGTTTAGTGTTTTCTGCTCCAATCAAGCAGATATTGGTTATGACTCTCTTGATGTTTCTCTCTCCAGGAATTTTCTCTTGATGTTTCTCTCTCCAGGAATTTTGGGGTGGCAGTTTGCCCTGCAATTTCAGTTCTCTGATGGGTCCAAAAAATGTCCTTGATATGCAGTTTGTTAAGTTTTCTTTGTTGGAAGGGAGTGAGGACTTCCTAATTCTTTATATGTGCAAGCTAAAACTGAAGCCTCTAAAAGTTTTCCCCTGTGTTTTCGTCTATATGTGTTACACTTTCTGACTTTTACATTTAAGTCCTTGATCCATTTTGAGTTAATTTTTATAGATAGTGTTAGGTATTGATTGAGTTTATTTGCATATAGATATCCAATTGTTCCAGCAACATACGAGGTCCAACAATTAAGTTTGCAAACTAATCCTAGAAAAGGTACTACAGACCTCTTGCTGAATATTACTTTGGTCGCTTTTGAAGTACTCCCTTTGGGAAACTATGCACTGATGCCAGTTTCTAGTCCACCCACCAAAACAATTTTGGAACTCTTTATCTGGAATGGACATCAGAGACATCATCATATTACTCTTGATGTTCTGAACGTCATCAAATGTCTTCCTTTCAATATTTCCTTTATCTTCAGCTAAAGAAAGTCATCGTGAGCCAGATCAGATGAATGGGGCAGGTGTTCCAATGCAGTTATCTATAGAGTGCTGTCAAAATAAGCACACAGTGGCATGGTAATGGCAAACTTAATTGTCAGACCTCAACAAATAAGTGACAGCTCTGATGGCCATTCCAGAAAAAAGTTTCAAAATTGCTTTGATGGGTAGACTAGGTACTGGAGTCAGTGCATTGCTTCCCAAGGGGAGTACTTCGAAGGCGACCATAGTGATAGTTAGCAATGAGGTATATAGCACTTTTTCTAGAATGGTTTACAACATTATATATTGAAAAAAATGCCTTTTATCCATCTAGTTGCCTTTGCATCTTTGTTCAAAACCAGTTGCTCATTCACAAGTGATCTTGATTACTGTAGATTTATAGTTAGTATTGAATTAACATAGCGTTAGTCCTTTAACTTTGCTCCTTTTCAAAATTGTTTTAAATTCTAGGTGCTATGCATTTTCACAGGAATCTTAGAATCATCTTGTCCATTCCTACTAAAAAAAGATTGCTGGTATTTTGATTGGGATTGTATTGAAATTAGAGACTAATATGGAGATAATTGATATCTTAATGATATTGAGTCTTCCTATACATAAGCCAAGTATATAGCTTCATTTTTAAAATCTTTATTATCTCATAGCAATGTTTTGTAGTTTTCTTTGTATTGGTCTTATACTTCCTTTGGTTAGACTTATGCCTATGTATTTCATATACTGGGGTATGTAGCACTTTTCTAGGATAAGTTTGCAAACTTAATTGTTCTACCTTGTAGATGCTGCTTGTCAGATTGAGGAAGTTTCTTCTATTCCTTCTGATTCTGGGGTGAAGGATACTTATTCCCATACCAGATCCTCTAGGTAACAGTGACTGTGTAAACTCTGACCAGCCTCAGGTGGCCACAGTCTGAGAGTGCTGCACGGTGTGCCCCTTATTTTATGTTCCAGGTTGTCTCTGTTGATATGGAAGCATGAGATGCTGTGGGCCTGTTCAGTGGTATTGACTTAATTTCTTGCCTATAGATATCTAATCATTCCAGCAACACTTATTGAAAATAAAACAAAACTATCCTTTCTCCATCTAGATGCCTTTGCATCTTTGTCAAAAATCATTTGACCATATACAAGTGGTCCTATGTTCTGTCCTATTGACCTCTGTCTATCTTAAAAACCAGTCTTATATAGTCCTCATTCTTTTAAACTTGTAAGTATTGAAATCATGTAATGTTAGTCCACAACTTGGAAGTTCAGGACAAAATATCCCCATGTGGAACAATCTTTAGATGCATGAGAGAAGTGGCAGGTGAAACTTTCTTCCCCTCCCCCCACCCTCACCCCAGGAAGGACTCTCTTGAGGCACCAATATTCCTGCAGCTACTAAGTGGGTCACAGAGCGAAACGATCAGTGATGCTGGATTCCAGGCAGAGGCTGGTTTGGTCACTGACTCTCCTTGTAATACTGTACCAGTCTCTTTTTCCTCACTCCAGCTTCCCTTGAATTACACTTTTAAAAAAATTTATTTTATTTTAAAGATGTGGGGTATAATATGGGATTAGGCATACAAGTGGTCATTGTACAGGTAAAGTAGTTTGGGCCTACCTTTTACCCCACTTTGCCTGGTTTGAGATCAGGTACTCTTATTAATGTTATGTGTCTGTTGCCCCTGGCAGTTTCCTGCTACTGCCAATCCCTTTCTCATAGTATTATGGTAAATGTTCAGGGTCTTCTTATGAGTGAGAACATATGGTACTCAGTTCTTTGTTTCTGTGATAAATCACTGAGTATTATAGACTCTAAATCCATCCAAGTTGCTGTGAAGTCCACAATTTTATTCTTCTTATGACTGCATAATATTCCATTGTGTATATGTACCAGATTTTTTTTTTCTTTGAGTTGGAGTCTCACCCTGTCGCCCAGACTGGAGTGCAGTGGCCGCTCCTGGCCACTGCAGCCTCGACTTGCTGGGCTCTGGCGATCCTTCTGCCTCAGCCTTCCAAGTAGCCGGAATTACAGGCATGCGTTACCATGCCCGGCCCTGATTTTTTGATTTATTGTAGAGATGAGGTTTCGCCAAGTTGCCCAGGTGGGTCTCGAACCCGTAGGCTCAGGCAATTTACTCACCTCGGCCTCCCAAAGCGTGGGATTACAGACTGAGCCACCAAGCCCGGCTCCAGATTTTTTTTTTTTTATACAGTCCAGTTACAATGGGCAGCATGGCTGGTTCCATGTTTTTGCTACTGTAAATAGTGCTGCAAAAAACATGTGTGTGCAGGCATCTTTTTTATAGAATGATTTAAGTTCCTCCAGGTATATTCCCAGAAGACGGATTACTGAATAGTATGGAAGGTCAGTTTCTAGTTCTTTTAGGAATCGCCACACTGTTTTCCATAGAGGTTGAACTAGTTCCCAGCAGCAGTATATAAGCATTCCCTTTTCTTTGCATCCTTGCCAGCCTCTGTTGTTGTTTGTTTTATTAATGATGGTCATTCCTACTGGAGTTAGGTGGTATCTCAATGTGGTTTTGATTTGCATTTCTCTGATGATTAGTGAAGCTGAGCATTTTTCATGTGTCTGTTGGCTGCTCATGTCTTCTTTTGAGAAGTGTCTATTCATGTCTTTTGCCCACTTTTTAATGAGGCTGTTTGGTTTTTCCTGTCGGCACGTTTGAGTTCCTTGTAGATCCTGGATGTTAGGCAAGATGGAGCTGATACCAATCTTATTGAAAGTATTCCAGGCAGTCAAGAAAGATGGAAGTCTCCCCAAATTATTTTATGAAGCTAACACCACACCGTTATCCAAACTGGGTAAATATCCAACAAAGAAAGAGAACTACAGGCCAATATTCCTGATGGATACAGATGCAAAAATTCTCAACAAGATTCTAGCAAATTGGATCCAACAACACATCTCAAAAATCATCCACCATGACCAAGCAGGCTTCATTCCTAGGATGCAGGGCTAGTTCAATATCCGCATGACCATAAATGTAATTAAATACATCCACAGATATAAAAACAAGAATCATTTAATCATTAGATGCTGAAAAAGCTTTTGATAAAATCCAGCATCCCTTCTTGATTAAAAACTCTCGCACACCTAGGCATAGAGGGAACATACCTCAAAATATGAGAGCCATCTATGATAAACACACAGCCAACATATTGCTAAAGAAACAGAATTGGAAGCATTTTCCCTGAAAATCAGAACAAGACAAGGCTACCCACTCTCACCCCTCCTGTTCAACATAGTGTTGGAAGTCCTAGCTAGAGCAATCAGACAAGAGAAGGACATCAAGGGTATCAAATTGTAAAAGGAAAAACCAGGTAATCTCTCTTTGCTGATGATATGATCCTACACCTTGAAAATCCAAGAGAATCTGTCAAAAATCTTCTTGCACTGATAAAGGACTTTGGCAAAGTCTCAGGGTACACTTTCTAATACCATGGCAGTATATAAGCCTCTGTTCTTTGGTGAAACTAAGCTCAGAATGTATATAGACGTGAAACCTAGATCTACCATATTAATTTTCCCAACATGAGGGGAACTCGGTGAAGGATGAGGCCAATCCTCATGAGGTGCATGAGGCTAGAGTTATCATGAAGAGAAGCAACTGGGCTCACTAGACTCAGGTGACTTTCCAAAACTTGCTCTATCCTTGGATTCTGATTCTGTGAAACAATAAAATTTCTTTTCACAAAATCAGAATCCAGAAAAAGAGTAGGTTTTGGAGGATCACCTTAGTCACTTATAAAGTTGGGCTTTCTGTTAATTGTAGATGAAAGTATACAAGGGGGAACCCCCCCAAAAACCAGAATTTATTTAAAAATTTTTGTATTTATTCTTACATGTTTGAACTTCGGTCACCTTCAAAATACTCTTCATTTGATGCAATACACCTATAAACACATTTTTTTCCACTGCTCAAAGCAGTTTTTAAACTCATCAATTTTGATAGTTTTTAGTGCTTCTGCAGTTTTTGCTTCACCTCTTCCACATTAGCAAAATGTTTCCTTTTGAGGACTTTTTTCATTCATGGAAACAAAAAAAAGTTGCTTGAGGTGAGATCAGGGGATGGGCAGGGCACAGGGGTCATGACATTTTTGGTCAAAAACTGCTGAACACTCATTGCAGTGTGGGCAGTTGTGCTCATAAGTCACCTATCATGAAATGGGCAAACACGTTGAAAGAATCTAAAAAAAAAAAAAACTAACTGAAGCTAAACACAGCTTTTTAAAGCAACATTAGCTGCTACACTGAGGCCAGTGGGTTCCCAAAGCACTTACCTAGTGGGGGATGCTTGTATTACAAGGGGCCCACCCTCCAAAAGATAATTCTGATTTTTATGGGGGTACCCCTCATACTTATGCCTTGTTTAATATTTCTTCTATTTACGCCTTGTGTAGTTTCTTCCATTACTTTTATATTTTAAAAGTTGTTTCCTGTTACAAGTTATTAAATAAATAACTTCTTGTTTATATTCCTTGACTTCCCAGTTTTTATATACAGATGCTTCATTCATGTGGAATCTTTTTGTGTGCATGGTGTGAGGTAAGGATCTTACTTTATCTCCATTCTAAATAACTGAGTACTTAATCAGCACAAGCCATTTCTTTATCTTTTATTTCTCCCCTTGTTTGTGATAACATTTTTTATAGAATCTCCTCTACTTATGAATTTATTTATTTATTTATTTGTTTTTTATTTTATTTTTTGAGTTGGAGTCTCACCTGCTGGGCTCTTGTGATCCTTCTGCCTCAGCCTTCCAAGTAGCTGGAACTACAGGCGCATGCTACCATGCCCGGCTAATTTTTGATTTATTGTAGAGATGAGGTCTCGCCAAGTTGCCCAGGTGGGTCTCGAACCCGCGGGCTCAGGCAATCCACTCACCTCAGCCTCCCAAAGCACAGGATTACAGGCTGAGCCACTGAGCCCGGCTTCTACTTATGAATTTAAACAGGACTCAAGATAAGTTCCAGAGCAAGAGTATGTTAACAACACCTGCCATCAGGAGGTGGCATTAGTGGTCACCTGTGGTCATTTTATTTCACTTACTACATGCTTTGCATTTTTCATTGCTTAATCTGCATTATTTTCCTAACATCATTAACCCATTATATCAAATAAATGCAACAGCAGTGCAAATACAGTCAGATGATGACAGAAACAAACATAAAGATCACTTTTAAGCAGAGCGCTAAAAAAAGAACATTATAAACCATTAAGAGTACTCAGAAACTGGTAAATATCGCACAAAATGTGTGAAATGAATAGTCTCACAGTTACAAATGACTTCGATGGTCAAAAAAGCACATTGTGAAATCTAGAAAAGTCCTGAACTCCTCTGTCATCAACAATAACTCACACAAAGAGAGAGAATAGGGAATAGTTGCGGTGTGGGATGGAGAAACAGTATCAGCATCTGAAGCTCGTTTGATAATTGTTCCGAGAGGATTGGAGTTTGAGAACACCAAATGTGGTGTGGGAAAGCTGCAGATTCCCAATTAAAGGCTCATCAAAATCAGTGCACCAATATAAGCAGCAGGATCACAGGGGAGGCTATTTCAGCTGCTGAGGGTCTCCCAGCGCCTACAAAGATCCTCAAGGAGGCAGCTGTGTACCTGGAAAGGGGCTATCAGTATCCGTGAAACTGATTGGTTTTCCAGAGGGGGAGCCATGGCAGGAGGATCAATAAGAAGATGAAGGGTGTGCCTGGGCTTGCAGCACCGAAAGTCACCTCTCCATCGGATTGGGTGAGGAAGCCAGCGTCAGTGGTCCCCTCTTTACCACTTGGGCCTAAGAACAGATGGACCTGGGAGCTACGTTTCCAAATCTAACTGTTCATAATTCTAATCTATACCCATCTCGGTTTTTGGCCATTTATACTGTTCTAGTCACCAATCTGTCAAGTCTAGCACCAATACCGTACTGTTTTAATTATTCCCTCATGGCTTTTTATTTTAAAAAAATCTTGGCAATCTGTAGCCTTTATTCTTCCAGATAAATTCTAGAATCACTTCAGATTGAATTAACTTATAAATTACAATGAAAAGAACTGTCATATTTACATGTATTTTCTTATGTACAAACATAGCATATTTCTTATGTTGTAAGTCACATTTTCTGCCTTTCAGTCAACTTGTATGACTTTCTTCATGCAACTGTATGTAGCACGTTTTGTACTTCTTTTTATATTTTTTATATGTTTTGTAATTTTTGTGTATTTTTATAAAAGGATTTTTATATTTTCTATCTGATCTTTCTTGAAATATAGGAGAGCTTCTGATTTCTATACATCTTTTATATATTATAAAATACTCTCATTGGCCTTGGCAGTTATAAAGTTTTTTTTGTTTTTTGTTTTTTTGAGTTGGAGTCTCCGTCACCCAGACTAGAGTGCAGTGGCGTGTTCACAGCCACCGCAGCGTCAGCCTGCTGGGCTCCAGTGATCCTTTCGGTTCAGCCTTCCAAGTAGCTGGAGCTACAGGTGCGTGCTACCATGCCTGGCTAATTTTTGATTTATGGTAGAGACGAGATCTCGCCAAGTTGCCCAGGCTGGTTTTGAATCTGTGGCCTCAGGCAACCCGCTCGCCTCAGCCTCCCAAAGTGCTGGGATTACAGGCTAAGCTACCAAGCCTGGCCTTTTTTAAAAAAAAACTAAATATTTTTCATCTTTTTCTAAGCCCTGGTAAAACATGAGAATTATTCATTATTTATCTTTTCAAAATTTGAAGTAACAGATTTTTCAAACCAGTTAGAATTTGGGGGAACATTTTTTTGATTACTTTTCTTCTCTTAAATGTCAAAAGCATATTTTTCTAAACAAACTGCCCATTTCTTTGACTCTATAAGCCTTTATATATTATTATGTTACCTTAAAAGTACTGTGTATTTTTATATTACCCTTTTAATTTCTTATGCAATCTTTTTTCTTGATTCAATTTTCTAGAGGTCATTTGTTTTATTGTGATTATCTTTTCCTAATGTATCACATATTATTTTTAAAAGTCTATTTCTCTAGTTTTTCTATTTCATAATTCATTAATTTTTATTTTATATAGATTATTTTTCTCCTTTTTAAGGTTAGTGTGTGTTAACCTTCTAAAGCTTATGGATTTGGCTTCTTAATTCATTACTTTCATTTTGTATTGCTTAATAAAAAAAAAAATGGTGTTAATTTGCCAATGATTCTCTTTTGGCCACAAACTATACATTTTTATAAATACTGCTCTAATTTTAGGTACTTTCTTACCAGTTTGTAATTATATGTTTGATTTCCTCTTAAACCCAAAGGTTTTTAAAGAGAAATTGCATGGGTCAAAAAAATGAAACTCTTGTTTAATACATATTAGTGCAAACTCATTCATTATTATATTCAAATTCTCTTAATTAATCTACTTAGCACATTAAAGAGTTACACATTAAAGAGTTTTATGGGTTTTAAATATATTTTGATGTTATTAATTGGCATATAAACCTCTGTTTCGGATGACATTTTTAACCAATCAAAACGACCCTCGGTCTTATTGTGTTCAATTTTTATTTTAATTTTACTTTGACTGAAATTAATGTTGCCATTTGTTCTTTTCTTATGCTTGAATTTGCTTGATACTTTTCTGCATTTATCTTGGAATTCTGCAATCTGAGTATCTTGTTAAAAAGAGTTTGGAGAATTTGCATTCACTGTGGCCATCTTTTGTTTGCCCTCTGTGGGGATGATTAAAAGGATCACTTAATTGTGGGTGCCAATATCTCTCTCTGAGAAGCCACAGTGCCCCACCCACATCCCCTTCCTGAAGCTTTGTACCTCTGTCGCCTCTTGAGCAGAGGTAATAGGACCAGGAAGCGACACCAGACCCAAAGAGAGCCTATGAGATGGCGGGACCCAAGCACTCAATAGGTCACCTTATACGATGAGTAGGCAGCACCATGACTCCCTCACCTGACCATTGCAAGACAGAGAGAGCCAGGAGACACAAAGCCCAGGTACATAAGGCACATCCCGAGGAGGAGAGAAAACCAGAGAGCAGTCAGTTGGTGGTATCTGGAGGATCAGATGCAGCGAGGGGTGCCATGATGGTCTGCAATGGTGAGCTGGAATGGGAGCGAGTGACCCCTGGGCACAGCAGGCCTCCAACTGCAGGGCATCTCAGGACTCCCTCAAGTCTGCTGGGACAATGCTCACGCCACCTGCTTCCCTGAGGCCCCTTCCCACCAGAGGGAACTCAAGTGTCTCTGAATTTGTAACCAAAGGCCCCAAATAACACATTGCTTTCCATTTTCTGTTTGTTATGCTTCTATATCTTTCCGTTACTTTCTGTATTGCTCTATGAGAAATATATATTATTTTATATGCCTTAAAGTCTTCAAAGTGTTAGTGAATTTCCTTTAGTCTTTCACAAACACCAACTTACTAAGTTTTAGTTGATATTTCTATATTTATTAAAATTTAAAAAATGGAATGGAATCTTTAGTCTTACCTGTATGGGGAAGGCATGTAGCGTAGTGTCATTTACCTCCTTGATACTCCTTCTCCCTTTAAAATATAACCTGAGATTTTACACAGTATGTTAATAAATTACTATTCTCTTTATAGTATATAACTCATCTTTCAAATTCTTTAACATCTGTGTTATCTTTAAGCAACCGTGTTTACAAGACAATTTACAAAACAATTACAGTTTTAATTCTATGCTTAAGTGAATGATTTCAATGCTCATTTCTCAACTCTTTATGCCACAGTTTCCACATTTCTTATTACGATGAACAAATGCCTGCATGGTCATTCCTAGGCACCAAAAAGTTTAAGTACATTAGGGTAATGACACATTAGATCCTCATAACAGCCCTGTGAGACGGATAATAAGATTATCCCCATTTCACAGGCAAACAAATAGAGGCACAGAGATGATCACCTGCCCACAGTCACGTGGCTAGTTGGCAACAGAGCCGAGTTTTAAAACCCAGGCAGTCAGCCAGCGCCCATGTTTTTAGCAGATCTGCTATTTTGCCTCCCACTTGTAAGCCCTTAATTTTAGTGAATATTTCTAGAGTCTTGTCCATTTTTTTTTTCAAAAATGATACTTGAGTGGTATATTTTCTGAGCCCTTATATGCCTAATTTTTTTAACTTCTTTCATTCATGAAACCCAAATTGGTTGCGTTTAAATTAACCTGAAGAATATTCTTTAGACAAAAAAATAAGATCATGCTAAACCTTGCTACATTGTCTTTTGGCATTCTGTGATACTGAGGAGGAGTATTATAAGGATTTTAAAATCTTTATTCCCAGAATAACTTTCAGGGAGAACCCTGTGTACTGTTTCTGATTTTTTTTTTTTTCTAAAATTGTGCATTGATAAACTGCTAGAGCTGGAGACCCTAGTTGGGAAGAGAGCTGATCAATCAGTATCAACTTTGTGGAAGTTTTCTGTATGGTGCAAATCCTGTTTCTCAACCAGGAAAGGGAGTAGGGTACTGGCAGAAGGATGATGTGGACTCCATAGTCAGACAGCCTGGGTTCAAATCCAGCTCTACTTCATCACTTGCTAAGGAGACTGGAGCAAGTTTTTTTTGTGTGCAGTTTCTCTATAAAATGGAAATCTAAATATTATTTATCACATGCTGTGGTTGTGAGGAGTCAATGAATCAACATTTGCAATGTCTGGCCCTTAGCAACACTCAGTGAGTGTTAGCTATGATCAGGACTTCACGTGGGCAAGCTTGTTCTCCTTCCAGGGGCTAGCAGAGGGGGGCAGCCAGCATGGACCTCATCCAGCCTCCCTGGCAGTCTGCTCAATGACACCATTTTGTCTGGTTGCAAAGAATATATTAACGATTCTATTTCCTCACATGAAATTTACAGGGAGGTAATCGAAGGTTATTGCCAGAGAACTTCCTACTTGTGCTATGGGTTTAAAATGTTATTTATTTGACCAGATACTTGAAGAAGTAATCGGCCCCTCCTAACACACAGAGCAACGTGTCACCTAGACTGCCAATTAAGGGCTCAGCAGCTGATAAAACTCTTATGTTTTACTCCCCTGAACAAATAGTATGACCCCTTTAGAAAGTGTGCTGTCACACCCTTCACAGCAGGCTCTTCAAGGTTGCTCACCCTGTGGCCCAATCGTAAGTCAACACCGCGGAATATTCCACAATGTTGTAACCCGTCACAATGAACAGCTTGCAGTGTGACTTACTGAACCTGAGTCTTATTTTTTTCTGCCTGTCACCTTAGAAAACAGCTTGTTCAAGAATGTAGGTCTGTGGTCCTATTTTACCTGGAACATGATCCATTCCTAAGTCACAAAAGTTAAACAGTATAAAAAAAGTTAAACACCTGCCCAGGTAACACACAAGAATCCCAGCCCTGCCACACACAACTGATGGTCTCAGCCTCTTTTGATTCTTTCAAAAAATTTTTTTTAAAATTGTGCCCTCATCCTCATTTTTCTAATCACTAAATGTAGTATATTACGACACTGACATTTTTCACCTTCCTTTAAAAAAAACAATATATCTTCGGTGATCTTTCCATATTGGTAAGTAGCGAGCTTTCTTCTTTTTTAAAGGTGCATATTATCTCATTGTGTGGATGAACTGTGATTTATTTTAAAGGCCGTTATTGATAGACTTCTGGTTTGTTTCCCATGTTTTGCTGTTACAAACAAGACTGCAATTACCAACCTTGTAGGTATATCATTTTGCACCTGTGCAAGTATATCTGTGGGATAAACTCCCAGAAGTGGGATTACCAGGTCAAAGGGTATTTGCATTTGTAATTTTGACAGATATCGCCAAATTGCCCTCCACAGGGGTTGCACTCATTTAAATTCTCACCAGCAATGTATAAAAACTGCCTGTTCCCCCACAGCCTTGACAACAGGGTATGCTTTTGATCTTGTGGATTCTTGCCAATCTGATAAGTAAAACACGGGATTGCAGTGTAATTTTAATTTCCATTTCCCTTATTATGCACGAGCTCGTACATCTTTTCATGTAAGGGCCTTTTGCGTTTCCTTTTTGGTTAACTGTCTGTTCACATGCATGATCCATCCATAGGGTTTCTCCCTTTCTCAGACATCTTGAACACATGCAGCCCCTCCCATGGTCCTGTGTAATTTTTTAATGCACTACCCAGGGACCCCATGCTTGGGTTGCTGGTCAGGGACCTTCTCTTGCCTGAGTTCTCTATTGATAAACATGTGAGTGCATATATATAGAGAAGGCTACATGAGACTATTATTAGAAGTGGAATGAAGCAGGGAGAGATGGCAATTTAGGACTGACATTCAAACCCTGCCTTTTTTTTAAAGTGGTGATTCTGGCAGACTCTCTCCACTTTAGCAGGGTTTCATTTTCTCCCAGTTCTGAAAGAAATGTGCAAATGAGAGAATATGTGTAAACTCTCCCGAGCGGTCCCCCAGTAAAATTACTCTCAAGATGGCAGTTGGGAAAATGGCAGAGCAAAGAATAGACTTGGGAATAAATTGTTAAGGAGGCATTACCCTTACAACCACCCATCAGTCACCTGAAAATCCACTAGTAAAGAAGAAAAATGGCCAGGACTGAGTCATCACTGGGGGGAAAGTAGAGTGAGTGTCATTCTTCATGGAGATGCTGACATGGAGGGAGAGATCTGTGACATGTTTGCTGCCAGGAAGGAAACTCGCTTCCTAGGTGTACAAATCTGATCTGCCCTGTACTTTAGAAATGGCAAGCTCAGGTCAAGGGCTGTTCTGGGATAGGGGGAAACAATCAAACGCAAAAACTGACCTGGTCACACTTGCTTGAATGAGTGAACTTATTCCATAACACCTTCTAGAGTGAAACCCAGAAAATGGTTTGAACTATGACCACCAACCCAATCAAAATAAAACCCGGAGTCCTTACTCTTCATCTAAGCTCTGTCACTTATGAACTATGTATCCTGAGACAGGTTGTTGAACTACTCTTGGACTCAGTTTCCTCTTGTGTAGAATGGAGGGTTGGGTTGGGGCATCTCAGGACTCTTTTTTAGTTTCATTGACTAGGATTCTCTGTAGTACCACAGAGCCAGGGTGCTATAAAAGGCCTACATTTAATTTCCAAGCATCTAAAGAAAATTCATCCTGTGATTCTAGCACTATGGGAGGCTGATGTGGGTGGATTGCTTGAGGCCAGGAGTTCAAGACCAGCCTCGACAGCATAGCAAGACCCTATTTCTACCAAAAAAAAAAAAAAAAGAAAGAAAGAAAAGAAAGAAAGAAAATTTATACTTGGAAGTTATCACTAATGGAAAAATAATCAAAAAGTATTTGTGGTCCTCCCTTCATGCGTCAAGTTTCAGGTCAGGTCCTAAACCTTCCCAGCTGCCATAGAAGTCCTTGGGCTTTTCTCCAACCTACCAGTTCCCAAACACCTGGGCTCACAGCAGACCTGGCCTCTCTCTGGATATTTTGCTGACTCATCCTCTTCCCTTCAACCATTAAGTTTTGTGTTAGTTTCTTTTCTTTTTTAATATAAAAAAATTCTCAGACAATCTCCTTTACTTTTGGCATCAGCTCTCTCTTGTATGCCAATGGAATGAAAGACATAATTAACTTGATATCATCCTTTCATATTTGAGCAGGTCCTCTTAGTTGGCATCCCATAGAATGCCTCCTTCTTGTTATTTGTTATTGCTTCTAGATTTAAATGATCAGATGTGGGTTTTCCTTTAGTACTCTGTTTCTGATCACAGAATCTTAGAGATAGAGGAAAAATTAAGAATACCATCCAGCTCTAACTCCCATCCACTTCAAAATTCCTCATGTGGCATCCCTGCCAAAGGACTATCTATTTGCTCTGCTCTCCTGCTGGCGAGCAGTTCACTACCACATGGGCAGCTAACCACACTGGTGTCTTAGCAATGGCAGACTATGTCTTCTCATTTTACCCTTATAGAAGCAGTGTGACACTGATCCATGGCTCCTTAGGCCTTTAGTCATCTTAAATTAGGAGAAAGCGTTTGGCAGTGGATAGCGTCAATTTAGTATTCATTTAATAGTAAAAGTGCCAAACACCAGTTGTAATCTTTAGTAGCTGTTTTGTGTTGGGGCTATTATTCAAATGATTACATTTTATGAAGTCATTTCCATCAGGGTTGAGAAAAATCTATGGATGAGTCAGGACTGGGAGATGGGAGCTTGGATTTTGTCACAGCTTTCCTCATGAGTGATGACTTTAGGGAAAGTCACTTCATTATCCTAATAATGTGTAAAATAAAGGGAAAAGAATAGGCTATTTCTAAGCACCACCCCCACCAGCTATAACTTGTAATGAAACCATGATAGTGCTTTGCAAATGGAAACTACCAAAACCACTGATAAATGAATGAATGAATGAATGAACTAAATGAATTTCTATGATCAAACAAACATCCAGACAAGGTAGATAACCATCCACAAGACCTAGGCTCAATGTAGCCAGAAAAGGTCCAGTTACTACCAGTATCCTTGAACATTCAGATAAAATATGACGAACATTTTTGGTGACTTCTGAGATGACATTTCCACTTTAGAAACTTCATTAGTTTATTACATTAATGATACTGATTTTTAATAAACATTTTCACACATAGAAGAGGGACGCTGAATTAACCTTGTGAATTACTGGATGTTTTTCAATAAATTATTTTGACGATGGCTGAATGGATTTGTTGGCTCAGGAAAGAAAGCAGGTCATGTGAACCAAATTTCTACTGCCAGGTTAGAGTAAGGGTCCCTGAGGGGAGGACAAGTCAAAGGTTAGGGAGGGGTGAAGTAACTAAGGAAATCGTTCTTTGAGTGAAGTCAATCTTATTTACAAGGCCAGCACAGACCAGTCACTGCTTACGACATTGATACACATGGAAGATTATTTTCTGGCACAAATACGTGTGTGGAGAATTTAGTTGTCTGTGGAAAATCACAACCACCAAAACTCTGAAGGAAAACTGCCTCCCTAAACTTTTTGGGACATCAGTAGTAATTTACCCCACTGAGAGCTAGTGAAAGAAGGTGGGCGTTAGAAATCCCAACACCCAAGAAAGATTCCCAAAGTTGTTTAAGGAGATTTGAGTGATTCATTACGGAATTTAACAAAGAGTTTTATGACTTTGCTTTCACCACCATGTCCCAGTAGGTTGCTGGCTTGGCCCATTGTTCATATGAGACTACTCATTTGAGAAAAAAGAAAAATACAACTAGCATGGTGAAGTGGAAGAACATTGACCACAGAATTAGAAGAGCAGAGTTCTGACCCCAGTTCTGTGACTTAGGCCTGTGCTTTCATCATCTGTAAATGAAGGGAGAGATGATTGCTAAGATTTCTTCCATCATTAATTGTCCGTGAACTTTTATTTATACAACATAAAGATCATATCTATCTAACTTTCATGTCTTCAACCCAGAGGTCATTGGCTCTATCAGTTTTAAATTTCCATGCAAACAGATTGGTGAATTCCCTCTGGTCCCCTTTTTTTTCTATGTAAGCTTTTCATTCTAGCCTATGCATTTTACTTATACTCCATTTGCAAATGGCAGCCACATTTTAAACATTATACTATCCTCGGAAGATCCATTTTTTCTCCCAAAGTTTTCACATTCATGAAGCCATAGGAGACCTTTTCTGTAAAATCTCTCTGACTAAAGTTGTCAGAAAAAATGCAGGACACACACTTATATATTTGAATTTTAGATAAACAATGTTTCATGAAAATATGTGTGATAAAAATCATTTGTTATTTATCTGAAATTCAAATTTAACTGGGGCATCCTATATTTTGATTTGGTAACTCTCACACCCTATATTTGACCAGAGTTCTCTCCCACTCCTCAAATCCTACAGACTAGAACAGAGGTTCAAATCATTCCATGTGCACTTCCATGATTTTTTTTTTTTTTTGAGTTGGAGTCTCACTCCATCGCCCAGACTGGAGTGCAGTGGCCGCTCCTGGCCACCGCAGCCTCGACCTGCTGGTCTCCGGCGATCCTTCCGCCTCCGCCTTCCAAGTAGTTGGAACTACAGGTGCGCACTACCACGCCCGGCTAATTTTTTGATTTATTGTAGAGATGAGGTTTCACCAAGTTGCCCAGGCGGGTCTCGAACCCGCGGGCTCAGGCAATCCACTCACCTCAGCCTCCCAAGGCGCAGGATTACAGGTTGAGCCACCGAGCCCGGCTACTTCCATGATTACTTAACATTTTGAGTGTCTGTGTTCATCTGATTTTCCTAACTAGACTAAAAATCCTGTGAAAGACACACCTGGGTGGTACCCATTTTTCATCTTCTCCTGCCTGCATGGTGCTTTTTATCATTTTGTAATTGGTAGACTCTTTCACAACTCATGTTCTTGCTCCCAATTATTAAAACACAGACTGCCTCTTCCTCAAGCAGACTGAGATAACATAGTCATGTAACATTTGCCTAGTTCCACAGGAAAATAGACTGGGACTCAATTAAAATTAACAATTGGTCCACAGCAGTTAATCAGTGTTACCAGAGACAATGAAAAATAAAAGTTGATCTAATTATTTCTAATGAATTAAAAAGTTCTATAAGGTCACTTGCAGAGCTTAATTCTTGACTTGCCAATTTTGTCCTAGCTATCTTTCACCTATGATCTCCATCTTGTAGGGCACTGAATCAACCTCCTCACAGTCTTCGAAGTACTGAGTTCATTTTGTGCCCGTTAGCAAACATTCAATACTGTGTTTCCCTGTCTCCAGAAAACCAAGGGCACCAACCTACCTCTCTCCTCAAAATAAAGTCCTTTATTTTAACGCCCTTCTCAAGCTGAGTCTCTTATTTCCCCTTGGGTTTTACCTCCTTCCACAGATTACTCAGCATTTCCCAAACACACCTTGAACCCTTGCTCGTTGTCTTCTCTCTGTCTCTAATGCTCTTCATCTTTTCCTCTCCAATCTCTAACTATTCACAGAGTTGTTGGCTTGTGAAACTGTAGTGTGAAAAGTGCCCTAGGAATCTGGTCTGACATTATCATTTTAAATATGAAAAACACAGTGAATCTCAGATCTGTTGACCTCTGCAGCAGAGTGACAAAATCATGACTCAAAAATGTATGCAGTCTTTTATTTGTTCTCTTTCTCTGTTCCTTCTTCAAGAATCACCTTCAGCCACCATCTCTTTTTGAAAGACTTTTCTTATCATAGCAAGTGAAAATTTTTTCCTTGTCTCCTCCAGCCCCAGGTAGCCTTTTGTTTGTAGCCCACTTGATGTACTTGGTCTTTTTAAGGTTGTGTTTTGGTTGTTGGTCAGGTTCCAAGAGAAAACTATTCTTTGTGCTGAGATCAAGGATCCCAGGTGGCCTCTGGAGTACTGTTTTCCCAATGTCCTGATGGTTCGATTGGGAAGGACAATGAGTAGGTGGTGTGCCCATTAACTGGATCCTATGACTAAGGCTTCAGGGAGGAAGGATTTATGACTGCCCTTCACTCTCTGGGCAGTGTTCAGGAGAAACAACTGTGGAGTGGGGGACAGGGATGCCTGGATCATTCCAGGGTCTCAGGTTGAATGTGGCAGAAAAGAAATGATCTTGAGTAAAACTTCACCATATCTCACTGTATTCTACCTAAGCCCAGGGCAGCTTGTCATAACTTGATGAAGAGAAATATACAAAATAAGTATTCTCCCGCTAGGAGCATTTTAAAAAAAGAATTGGAACTTTGACTGTGATTAGAGCTTTATCCAAGAACTCTGTAGATGACATGAGTGGGAAGAAACTTTGAAGAGGAATGAGTAGGCAAGGGGTGGGAGTGCTGAGTGGGAGCCTGTTGTGTCAGAGTCAGCATCTGATCCACTATGGTGTGAACCATACAAGGGCACATGTTGAATTCAGAGGGATATATGTGAAGACAACAGCTACACATTTCTCAAACTCTCAAACTGTTGCCTTCAGTGGTTGTGTGTCTGGTCAGCAAACATTCGTGGGGATGCCATTACGTGTCAGACATAGAGCTGGCGCTATATCAGGCCCTGAATGAGAGGAATGGCCTTTGGACTCCCTGAACTTGGTCTCAAGATTGGTGGCCATAAAAATACTCTTCATACACCATTTGAAACAATAATCAACATATTTAATATGTTTATATATATATGGAGCAGCAAGCTTTATGCTGAAAGCCCATTTTTAAACTTTTAGCACCATTCCATCATCAGATGTAAGCGTCATCTTCAAGGCACTGCCTGACTCATAGAAAGGGAGATCTTTTTTCCTCCAAAACAATGCACCGATTTGAATGCTTCATCAAAAGAGGACAATTTGTCATGATCAGCCATATTCTAAGCACTTAGATCACAATATGGCAAATTTTCAAAAGGAAGTCACTTTTGCCAAGATGTAAGGGCTCATGTATGTACATTCTACGCTTTGAATATAAGAACATTTCAAAAATATTGAAAGCTTTAATTCACTGAGTACTTCTTATGTGCTTGGTAGTGTTCTAAACTTTTGTGTTTGCAATTGAATTTAATTGACACACAACTCTAGGAAGTAGGCATTGCTTTTATTATTCCATTTTACAGATGATCAAACCGAGGCACTCCATTTTTATATGGACCAAAATTAGTTTGTGGTTCATCCCAAATTTAAATCCCAGTGTCTGGCTCCAAAGCTCACACATTGTTGGCCATACAGACTGGTACACATATGGACAGGTATGTACCACCACTACTCTGGGCTAATTTTAAAAAAATTTTTTTGTAGAGACAGAGTCTCACTGTGTTACCCAAGCTAGTCTCAATCTCCTCCTGCCTTGGCTTCCCAAAGCACTGGGACTATGGTCTTGAGCCACTATGCTTAGCCTGTAGGTTTGTTGGTACTATGTCTTACCACCTCTATAAAAGTCTTGATAAGGGAGACCACACAACTCAAGCTAAATTGTAGCCCTGATGCTTGCTACAGCCTGAGTGAAATAGATGGTTGTCAGTACTGTTTTATCTGTGCTTTCCTTTCTGAGTTTGTAAGAGGAAAACAGTCCCCACATGCTTGGTTTACCTTCCTTGTGGTTAGGGCCAATTATTAAGAGATGTGCTCAATGGCTTGTACTGGGGGGTTGACATCCAGGGCTGTACCAAGGCTTGATGATGGCCTAAATGCACATAAAAATCAACACGAATAGTGATATCATTCTGTAGTATATGGTGTGCAGTAAAAAAGAAACTGTCAATATGTTTAAAGTCATTACGTCCCACACTGTCAACATAAAATGTGTCAAGTGGCTGATTGAAGCAATAACCTCTCTTCCTAAAGCAGTAGGAAGCAGAGATAGGGATGTTCTCTGAGCAATTGTCATCATGCAGGGCTACATGTGGCTAGCTGAGTTTTCCCTCATTGACCATGACATTGCCCTAGGAACCCTGATGAGCAACCCCCAAGTTCCTGACAGCAGACTAATTCATCCCATCAAGAGGGTTATGAGGCCAGACCAGAGAGCAACCGAGCCTCACAGAGTCAGCCAGGCTGGTGCTGCCCTCTTTGGGCCTGTCATCAAACCAACTCAGGGACAAGGCCAAAGCTTGAGGCCTCAGAGAACAGAATAAGGAACCACATATAGTCTAGAGGAAGAGGGATTGATATAATGATCATGTCTTAGGAACTGGGTGTCCCCTCTGCATTGGCTCCTCCGTCCTTCCAGCTGTTATGGGATATAGGTACTATTATCTTCACAGCAACTGTGGCACAAATGGGCTCAGAGTTAGGGGACTTGCCTGATACCACAAGCCTGTTGAATCATGAGATTAGCATTTGGCCTCAGCCTGTGGACATCAGAGCAGATCAACATCCTTACTGGATCCAGCCAACTAAACCCAAGAGAACCTGAGTCGGGGCCAAGAGAAGACAATTGTGTTGAGCAATGTTTGAGTTGTAGCACATTGCATTTTAGGATATAGTTTAAAAAGAAGAAAGAAAAGAATTATAAAATATCTGATCATACACTGTAAGTCAGAGCACTGATCCTACCACCTTCCTACTTAGGAGAATTTGCTCCTCAGATCTGAACTTTATGGCAGTGACTTGATGTTCTTTAGCATGGGTTCCAAAGCTGAGAAGAAGTATCACCCAAGCCAAAGTTGCCATGCCAAGCCTGTTTTTAGATTCATTGGTACAATATTTTGAACTTCTTAGGCAAGTCCACTAGAGACCTCCCAAAACATACGTGCTCTCCTGCATGAAGAAACAAGTGGACTTATTCAGACAATTCATTTACTGTGACTCTCCAGATGATGCTTAGATGCTTTCTAGACATGCGCATGATCAAATGCTCTGTTTCCCCAAAGAAATGCTTCCACCTGATCCAGGTGATGACTCTCAACTAACTGCTCACCACACTTTGTGGTTTCAGGGAATGGAGGACGGTGTGCTTGGAAGCAAACCCCTTGCTTGCTGTTTTTACCTTCCATACTCACTAAAGAAGTCAGTTTCCCACTCAAATTCCCAGATGTGGCTCAGCCCTGCTGTGTCTCCGGAATCATCCTTAAAATAAAGCAAAGACAGGATGAGAAACAGCTAAACTCAGAGAAGAACGATTAGCCAGTCTTGAAGTACGCCTGCTGACAAGCCTTCTTTAAGACCTTCAACTTTTTCTTTTAAACGAATGGTCCCCATTTAAATTCCATTTCCTCCTCTTTACAAAAATGCATTCCCAACTGGATTGGAAGAAAAGATTCATTCTTCAGAGGCAGGCTGTCTCGTCATGCCTTCCCCACGGTTCATTCCTATTTTGCAGCTGCTTGTTTCCCTGGCTTTGAGATCTACTCCTCTGAGTTCATGTTGCCGCTGAGGAAAGATGGGAAGGGAAAGAAGTGAAAGTCAGCTTGGTCCTCAGTTTACAACTTCCCACAGAAATGATGAGGTGAGGGTGGGGGCCAGGAGGAGGGAAGGAGCTTGTGCGTGCGACATGCAGCCTAGACAGACCCAGGGTAGTCCTGTTCAACACTGTTTCCTCAGGGTGCTGGGCATTGTCTGCTGGAGGCCAGAAGTTTGCCTGAATAAAGCAAGATGATTCTGTACACAATAGGACTATGAGATTATTTATAAGACCTTATGGTGGAGGCAAAAAAAATGGTTAAAAATGAACCGTTGATGAGAGCTATATACAAAATAACTGTATCTTGTGGATAATTAGCTATCAATACTGGCCAATGAGGTTCTAATGTCATTTCCTGGTTCTTCCCCATAAAGAACGCGTTGACACATTTTCCGAAGGTCACCAACAGCATTGTTCTCTGTTTTCGAACAGGCTTCAATGTCTCTTCTCCTTCATCTCACTTTTGTTGATTCATCCAAGCTTTTCTTTGCTGGACTGATTGTTTTCCATTCCAGGGCTCTCACTGATAGTTTTTATCATTTCCATCTGCAGATATCCAAACTTCAGTGTGAGCTTGTGCTTCTGGAGGTAGCTCTGACATCCTTCTCTAAGTTGAGCAAAATGCTATCTGCCTGCTTTTCTTGGTCTTTCTGGAGGGGCTTTGATGTGTTTGCAGTTCCTGCTCCAGCTTCAGTATCCTGTTCTGACTGTTTTCTCTTTGCTAAGTGTTCTCTCTCTCTCTCTCTGCTGTTGTGAAGGCTGGAAGTCCAAGTCCTGATTTGGAACAGGGCTCAAGCCATCAAGTACACTCCCTGAGGCCATCAATTGGGCAAGCCTCCTCATTCTATCATATCCAATAGCATGGGCTAAGCATCAATGAAATCATGAAATTTCCTCAAGCCACATGTTAGTGCTATTAATGATTTCCTTAAATATTGTATTTTGTGAAGACATTAATCATTTTCCAATTACTTTTACAGATATTATTTTATTACTTTAAAATACTGAACTAGGCCAGGTGCAGCGGCTCACACCTGTAATCCCAGAACTTTCGAGGCCAAGATAGGAGGATTGCTTGAGCCCAGGAATTCGAGACCAGCCTAGGCAACATGGCAAGATCTTGTCTCTTTAAAAAAAAAATTGAAAAATAAAGTGGCCAGGCATGGTAGTGCATATCTATAGTTGCAACTACTCAGAAGGCTGAGGCAAGAGGGTCACCTGAGCCTAAGTAGTCAAGGCTATGGTAAGCCATGATCATGCCACTGTCCTCCAGCCTGGGTGACAGAGAGAGACATTGATTCAAATAAAATAAAATAAGATACCAAACTAATCAGACCGGTATTATTCTCATTTTATAAATAAGAAAACTAAGTCTCAGAGAGATGCCCTATGTGTTGAAGTTCAAAACCAGTGTAAGAGTAATTGTCTCCTAAAAATTCACAATCCTTCTCGCCAGTTGTACTTATGGATAACTATTGTATAAAATGATTTTTGGCAAATAAAGACAGTTGACTCAGAAGAAACAGGCTTCTTAAAGGAGTTCCACTATGAATCATCTTGTGAAGTAAATATTCCCTAATGTATCCATTTGACAAATCTGAATTTTCAAACAGCATGTATCTGCTGAAAGGGAGATAGTCCCGAACCTGCACAATTCAGCCACTGAATGCCCCTCCATGTCTCTTCTGTCCAGAGATAGTTACTGAGTCAGTAATGTGTATGACAGGCAGCAGTGGAGGGGTGGGCAAAGCCTTCGACAGACACATAAGCAAGTCTAACTCCTGGATTTGGCCACTGGTCAACTGCTATGTTATCTGCCCATGACACCATTCCTACCAGGACAGGAGTATTGAACAGCTGAGCTCAGGTCAGCATACAACTTCTGCCAGTTTTCCCTCTCCGTGGCCCCGTCTCACCTTCCTCTGTCTCCTGACACCCCGGTGCCACATCCTAATCTCAGTGGAGGATTTTGCTATTAATGTGGCCTCTTGATCATATTTCCCTTCCACATTTGTGTCTAACCCTTTCCCTCTATTTCTTCTGATCTTGCTACTCATGGTGTCCTCAGCTCAAATAGACCAGTGGTTTTCAGCCCTGGATCTGTGCTGAAAAATTTGGGGAGCATTAGCATTTTTTCCAAAGCTTGAGCTTCCACAATCAAAATCCCAATTTAATGGGTCTGGTGTGGACTGGAATGCAATGGCTTTTGTTTCTTGTTTTCTTTTTGTTTTTTGATTTGTGAGTTAAATAGGAGATATAACCTTGCAATGAAGTGGAGAGCCTATGGTATAGTTGATGGCTTGACCTTGACCCTGACCCCTGGTTATTGGATGATCCTTGTATTGGGTTGAATTGTGTCTCCCCAAATTCATATGCTGAAGTTCTAACCACTTCAGAATATGACCTTATTTGGAAGTAAGGTCTTTACAGACGTCATCAATCTAATAATTATAAAGTCATTGGGGTGAACCTTAAATCAATATGACTGATACTCTGGAGACAGACACATAAACAAAGATAATGCCGTGTGGACATAAAGACAACCATCTATAAACCAGGAGAGGGGCCTATCTGAGACCAATCCTTTCTGCATTGCCCTCAGAAAAGAATAACTTTGCCCATACCTGGATCTAGGACTTCTGGGCTCTAGAACTATGACACAGTAACTTTTTGTTGTTTAAGCTAAGATCCCCACCCCCAGGCCACCAACCAGTTCCAGACCTGTTAGGAACCTGGTCACACAGCAGGCGGTGAGTGGTACAGCCATTCCCCTTCACTCACATGACCGCCTGAGCTCCGATTCCTGTCAGATCAGCGGCAGCAATAGATTCTCATAGGAGCATGAACCCTGAACTGTGCATGTGAAGGATCTATAATAGGTTGTACACTCCTTAGGAGAAGCTAATACCTGATTATCTGAGCTGGAACTGAGGTGGTGAGTGACTCCAAATACAGATTAACGTGAGCAGTGAGGTTTGACTGCACGTCGCCTCCCCAACTGATCCATGGAAAAGTTGTCTTCCATAAAACAGGTCCCTGATGCCAAAAAGTCTGGGAACTGCTGGAGTAAGCCACTCAGTTTGTGGCAATTTTCTACAGGAGCCCTAGAAAACTGATCTATCCCTCAAGACCTCATGGCAGGATTTTGGAATGACCAAATTGTCCCAGTTTCCCCAGTTGTAACATTGAAGGTCCAAATCCCAGTGTGAAATCAGTTCTTGGCAAACCAGGCCAGTCAGTCACCCCAAGTATAGCATCTAGCTATGTGTGTAAGCTTCAGAACCAGACAACTTCGGTTAAAATCCATCTCTGCTACTCTTTGGCTACATTGCCTGCAGCCTCAGCTCATTTAGCTGCAAAAGTTCCTACTTTATGGTGATGTTATATGGATAACATAGGCAAACATATGCTAAAGTCCTAGAACATTTTCTCTCACAGAGTAAGCACTCAATAATTATTAACTAAATTAAAGTGCTTTTTTTGAGTCAGGGTCTCACTCTGTCACCCAAACTGAAGTGCTGAAGTGCAGTGGCTTAATCACAGCTCACCTCAACCTTAACCTCCTGGGCTTATGCAATCCTCCCACCTTAGACTCCTGAGTAGCTGGGACTATAAACACATGCCACCATGTCCAGCTGATTTTTAAACATTTTATTTTTCATAGAGACAAGGTCTCATTACATTGTCCAAGCTGGCCTCAAGCTCCTGGTCTCAAGTAATCCTTCCACCTTGGCCAATCAAAGTGCTATGATTACAGGTGTGAGCACTACACTGGCTAACTAAATTACTATTTTCATGTGCAGTTAAAATCAGAAAATAGTCAACGAAAGATCTTTTCTTTTGTGACGGTAAAATAGTTATAAGTCCTCATTTCAAGAGTCAAGTGCAATCAAAGTCCTTTGCTTACCATTCATTGATTCTATCCCTGGTTTTTCTTCATTACTTGCTGTGAGGTAATCTTGGCATTTCTCAGAACTTCTGCTCTTCTCACACAGACCATATGTACCACAAGAGCTCCACACATCAAAACAAATAAAAAAATGTATTGTCTTAACCATGCTGCATGTTTATTTTCCATCTCTTTGCAATACCATGGAGACTACTCACAGGGAAGAGGTGGAATGCATGACCTCCTCCTGTGTGAAACTTCTAACCAGTCAGAACCAAAAGGGTTCAGTTCAGAAGAAGACAGAAAGTGTCTTCTTACACAGGAAGTACAGACAAGGAAGTTTCAGTTCTCTGAGGTCAGATGGAGCTCAGAAAAATAATTAATGAAGGAGTGCTACTGAAGTTGGATTGTGTGTGAAACAAAGGCACTGCCCAGCAGGTATGGAAGGCTGGGGTTAGTTCAGACGGAGAAAGCAGCATCATTAAAGGCAGGGAGATCTAAAATGGCCTGGCATGTTAGGAGGGTGGGAGTTGGTTGGCATCCCTGGAAATAGAAACATGAAGGGACCCAGTAAAAGATGAATTCAACCATCCTAATCCCCCCATACATATTTTGGCATAAGGCTAAATTACATGATCAACACTATGTGAGTCTTGCCTCCAAAGCCAGACTTTTGACTCGCTGATGATAGGACAGTAATTTTTATTTTTAAAAAATCTTCCTAGTAAAATTTTGGGCACAACTTACTTACTAATAAGATAGTTAATTGTGTCTAAAACGCTTTGCAGAATGGATGAATGTTGGACATCTATATGTATACACAGTGTGCACCCTTCATATGAATGAATTTTGTTTGGAACACGTGTTCACAATTCCAATTTGTCCATAAATGCAACAAAATTAGCCTAGGCACCCAACTAATACAATTGGCTATACATTACGTGTATATCACCGTTGCTTTTACACTTGCTTCTGGACATCCTGGGCTTGAAATAAAGATACTATACTACTGTACTCTGAGCAGTACAGTAAAGTATGCAAAAGCACAACAACTTGTATGCCAGACATGTGAATTAACTTAGGTGATTGGACATGTGAAGACATATTCACATCTTGAAAGTTTGCAACTTGAAGGGGCTTACTACATACACACGTATATGTGTGTGTGTGTGGGGGGGGTGTATGCATACATTAATTAATTCTTCAATGTATTTTATTTGGAATCTTTGCATTCTTCTGTAGAATTTATTGTGCCAAACCCCTTCACCACCCTCCCCATCCTTGGGTTCCTTTGGAATTAGAATCTCTCCAAACTTGCCGCAACTCCAAATTGACTTCTGAGAGTTAAAATACAGAAGTAAGGCCAAGGAAAAACAGATCTTATTTTGAACAACGATTGTGCTGTGGTCACATCTAGAGCCATTCTTAATCATCCTCCAGATTCTAGTTGTCTCCTTATTGCTGGGTTTGTTATTTCATTTCATTCCTGGCAAAATTTGACCATCTTTTCTTCCTCTTTTCTGGACCCATTTGCTCTTTTCCATATTAACTGTTCCCTGATCTGAACTTATGGCTTTCCTAGATGTGAAGTCACTGCCAAATCCTTTTTTATACAAGAGATACCAGGGATTCTCCACCCTGGGTATGCATGAACATCACATGTGAATCAGATGTGTGGTCAGTTGCACAGCATCTGCCTTAGAAATGTTGATTCAGTAGAAATAGGAGGAGAATACCATTTTTTTTAAATAAAAAAAGCAAACAAGAACAGGAGAAAAACCACAAATGATCCTCATGGTCTGAGAAGCATTTAGTTGGACATAAAACCTTGACTTCCTTAGCTCTGCCCTTTCTATTGCTGCATAATCCCATACTGTATTTTCCCATCCCAGTGGAGCAAAAAGAAAGAGAAGGCCATACATCCCCGGGTATCAGTTTATGGGATCACTACAAAGACCCTAGTCTTTGCAAGTTTTAGTGCACAGGCAGCATCTGTAGGGAGAGAAGGTGCAGACATTTTTTATTTCCACCTGGTCCCACTGATCACAGCCCTGATTATCATGAGGAGATTAGAGGTGGGTGTCAAGACATAATGCTTATAAGAGCATAAAACTTGTTTGGAAATTTAGCTAAAATTTTTAGACTTGTGAGTTGCCACGATGGTCATTCAACATGAACATTCTTGAAAATTAGGTGCTTTCAATGAAATCTTGAGATTCAAAGCTATAGGTTTTTAGAGAATAAAAACTGGAGGATGATTTTTTTTCATGTTGCCTCATGGGGCGTGAGGTTGAAGCACGGGAGGTCAGGGAGACCTCCTGCTTTAGCTGATGCCTCCACTAAGCACAGCTAATCTCTTCTGCTGCCACTTCCCTTTGGTGTGGCTCTTTAATCTCCGAAGTGTGCTGACATTGTTCATTATTCCAGACACCAACAATATTCAATTGGTTTCTACAGGGATGTCCATTTTATGAAGCTGAATGTGAATGAAAGACCTTGGTGTAAGTGGTGCACTTATCAAACCAAGACTTTACCGTGTTATTCATTAGGCAAATATATTAACGTCAGCCCTCCTTATCTACTTTGCCATCAAGGGACAGACCAGCTCCTTGACAGGATTCTTTTATGAACAGTTATTTGTGTGAGAGAGAAAATCTTACTGAAAGCCTGAAGGGAAGTACCAATGAACTAGAGTATTTTCTGCAGAGCAGACGCACTACGAGCAGGGAAGGAACGCTTTATTGTAACACCTAAAATTTCATGTGCTGCCTTGACATCTTTGAGCCTCATGGGACCACAAAACCCTAACTGTGAGTTCCCCTGTGCCTTCCAGATATGTCTCTCACCCTGCAGAAAAGCTTTCCTCCCCTGTCTAGTTATATTATAAGCCAGATCAGCTACACCTCTCCCATACCTCAATCTAATGGGTTTTTACCTCCTTCTAGCCTGCAAAATTATTTAAACAAGGCAGTCACATCCTCCAGTAAGAACCAAAGCTCACCTCACCCTCTTGTTACTACAAAGCCTGTTGCAGACAATCCCTAGTTGTTCACTCTTTCCTGTATGCGACCTCCAGGTGGTCCTATATGATGTGTAGTGTTCTCTCCTCTCCCTCACCCCCTGGACTGTGAGTATATATGACTAACAAACTGTTACCAATCTCATCTGTATAGCATCAAAGAGTCAGGCGTTCATCCATCTCATATTCTTTAAGGAGGCAGCATCTTTCTTCACCAAAGGGGTAGATAGGAGGCAGTCAGAACAGGTGCCCAGTTCACTCCATCTGTGGCAGCATTTTGATCCTGATGATCACAAAAGAGGCAGTAAGGTCCCTGGTCTCCAGACACACATTTCCAACAAAGTATGCAACATGAAACCTCTTAGCCTCAGTTTTCGTATCTGGAAAGCAGACATAACGACATCAGTCTCCTGCTGCTTCAGAGTTTTTTTTTGATGGCATAGAATAATCATTATTTAGTGCATTATAGACACTAAAAATCTGTAGAGCTATTCTATAATTGCTGAATTCTGTTTTTAGAAGTTTTCTTCACTTAGTCTAGGGATAAATGGGGTTACTAGAAGCAACTGAGCAGTGCCTGCTGAGTGACCTGAAGGATTCTCCCTCAACCTTTCTACATCTTCCCTTAAGATGGTCCCTGAAGAAAAGGAGCCGGAGGAAGAGAAAGGACCGTGGACTCATTTGAAGACAGAAAAAGTAACAGAGTCTTTGCAATATTCTAAGACAAATATCCCTAATTGTACCATCCCACCCTTGTATATAGAGCCCTGTTTGGGCACTAGGTGCAGGGATGGGGGGAGCAAGAGTCAAAAATTCAACACGCACCCCGACCTGTAAGGGATATCATGGTATAATTTGAGTGACAGGTAGCCTTAAGCATTTTATAGAAATCATATAAACAAGCAAAAGTGGATACATCTTTTTCTTTCTCCTTTTTCCATATGTCATCTCTGAAATGTCTACTGCTACATAAAAAGTCTTCTCTGAAATTCCATTTTTCAAAAATTGAACACATTGGTAGAAACTTGGGATTGACATGGACTTTAAAGGTCAGTTACACCAATGCAAGCCTCCTCTTCCTATTTGCATGGTGTGGAGATGTTAAAATAAAGGGATGTCTAGGGTGTGAATAAGGTATGTATGCCTGGAGACTTGGGGATGGGAAGAGATGACAGGGTGGGTGACTTGTGAGAATTTGCTATGTAAAGGAATGGGGGAAGAGGGCTTGAGGGATAGGGAAGATCATTCTTAAGGTAAAGGGAGAAAGAGAAAGCCTGGACCACTTGCCAGAGGAGAGACCATGAGATCCGGAGGGCAATGACCACATGAAAGGATCCTGAAGTTAAGGTTGGAGGGTAGCTTATGCTGGAATATCTTATTTCCTTTCTTTAAAAAAATTATCTATTGAAGGCAATGGAAAAGCATTAAAGTATTTAAAATGTGTGTGTGTGTGTTTTATGGATGGATTCTGTGCTTTAAAAAGCTTACTGTAGCAGTAAGTAGAATGTGATTGCACTGGTAAATTGAAAGCCAGGAAGGACAATTATGATACTTGAAGTGAGAAATGAGGAAAGATCAATCTACAGTCGTAGTCACCATGAAAGGAGGAGGTGGATTTGGGTTATGTTACCTTGTGTAAACGTAAAATTCAGTGTACAGTGTTTGGGCAGAGGATTCCTATGCCAACTACCCCCTCTTTGTAGCTGGATGACCTAGGGCAAGTTCTTCTCTTTCTTTCAGGATTCCTTTTCCTATCTGTAAGATGAGAGGGTTGGATTAGATGTACTGTGATCCCTTCCAGCTCGTAGCAGTCTCTAATACTATAATTCTGGCCCAATTTGAATGGCATCCAAGGAAATTTGGTTAGAGAAATTCCCAAAAGACCTCATTATAAAGAGGTCCCATAGATTAGAGTCCTAGGACAGTTATGGCAAGACTTAAGAAGACCGAAAGGACTATTGCTAAAGATAATAATAGTGTTTTGTTTTTATATCACTTTCACACCTATAATCACCCACAATCTGTGTTAATCTTCGCCCTATCATTGTGAGGCAGAGAGGTATAATGATCATTATCCACATTCTAAAGAGGAGGTATTGAGTCCTTGAAACCTCAAAAGACCCGCCTGAGGTCCCAAATAAATCATGTTGGAGTCTGGCAAGGACTGGCATCCATGTCTCTTTTCCTGTAACACAGATCTCTTCACATTCCCTTGGGCTGCCTCCAAGCTGACCTGAACCATCTAGGTACATGTCTGATGAGTACTTTGCTCAGTCCCTTCCGCTGAGCCCTGAGGTCAATAGTCACCAGGATCAACTTCAGCTTGGTCTGTTAGATTGGCAGGAATGATCCTGAGTATTTATGACCTACTCATACTTGAAAAAACATCACTGGGAAGAGGTTCCAAATAGCTTCACGTTGAGAAGAAGAGAACCCTCAGTATGGTTACATTCACATAAAATCTGCAATTCTCTCATCTGTGATGTGAATTACAAGTCAAAACTGCAACTTCTTGACATTTTTCCAAGTGGCTTGGAGCTTGGGGGTGTTCAGCCTGGTATTTGGAGGGAGAAATGAGATTTTGTAGAGTAGTTGTGGAAACTTTTAAGATCAAGGATCCATCCTTGTCCTTTCTTCTGCTCAAGACCCACCAGAGGCCTGTGATGGAAAGAGAGAAAACATTATTCACAGAATTCTTATCCCTAGATAGATGAGCAAACTCCCTGTATTTGTTCAGGTGGGAGCTAGTTGTTTAAAACAGCCTGGCACCACTTCCTTTTCTCACTTGCTCCTGCTCTTGCCATGTGATGATTCAGATGGAGTCAGAGAGTTTGCAGGGCAGGAGTGTGGAGACCCTTTCTTATCATTTCCTTTTGGAACTCGCTGGACTAAAGCACCCTAGAAACACATTTCTTAGTTCTATAATATTTGAGCATGGTCAAAAGACAGTAATGGTGGCAAATACGAGCTTCTTCAACATTTGAATGGTTCCAGTGATACTTGGATTGTTTTATTAAGGCCTCTATAAGATTTCCCATGATAATAACTCTACAGACCAAGCTGCGGAAGTTCATTCATTAGCATTCTTACCAGTTTTCTTTTCTTGTTCTGGAACTGTTCAAATATTATAGGACTAAGAAATATGTTTCTTTAGTCCAGCGAGTTCCAAAAGTAAGTGATAAGAAATGGTCTCCACACTCCAAAATAAAAAATACTCACCTTACCCACTTTGAAAGGAAGTGAGGGAATGGCAGGAGTCTTCATGAAAAAGACTGAATTCCTTGCAATTAATAGGAACCTCTAAAATCAGAAGCCAAGGCCATTAATCACTCAGCCAACTCCCCATGAAGTTGGCACCATCCACTCACCCACACACCTGTAATGACTCAATTCACAATGGGCAAACTTGAACTGCAGAAATGGTCCTCAGAGCAACATTTTGAAACCGCGATTGCTGAAATGTGAATGCTGTCATTACGTCAATGAGTTCGTTCATAATGCGGCTTGAAGAATATTTTTAAGGCTGAGCTTGGAGATGCTGCAATTGCTTCCAGGATTGGAAGGAATAGGCAGGGAGATTATTTTCTCAATATATGGTAGAAATTCTTGGGATGTCTTGTCAGACAGTGAGCTTGATATGTTCACTATATGAGGAATGACTCCCTAAAATGGAATGTATTTATAAAGAATTGTGTATTCTTACATGTTTAAACTTCAGCCATCTTCAAAGTGCTCTTTGATGTATGCAATACACCTATTAAGACACCTTTTCCACTGCTCAGAACAGTTTTTGGACTCATCAATTTAGATGCCTTTTAGTGCTTCTGCCGTTTTTTGTTTCATCTCTTCCACACTGGCAAAACATTTCCCTTTGAGAACTTTTTTTTTATCTGGGAAAACAAAAAAAGTCACTTGAGGTGATATTGGGTGAATAGGAAAGGTGGGGCATGGGAGTCATGCTGTTTTTAGTCAAAAACTGCTGCACACTCAGCCCAGGTACGTTGTCATGGTAGAAGAACCAGTCACCTGTTTGCCAGTCTAGGACATTTCTTTAGCAAATCATGATGCAACCTTCTCAAAACTTCCAGATAAAAACTTTGGTTGACTGTTTGATCTGAAGGAGCAAATTCTGAGTGTATTACAAGGGACTTGCCCTCCAAAAAATACTTCCAGTTTTTTGGGGGGACTTCCCCTTGTGTTTAGAAAGAAGTACAAGAGAAAGAGACCTACACTGTGTGGAAGATAGGTTTAGATTTTGTTTTCCAATCCAAAAGTATTGTGTCTTTTCTTTATTATTTCTTGGAGTACCGTAATTAGTTGAGAGACAGATAATTGAGCAAACTCCTCCAGGAAGCTCCAGATGGATTATAAGAGCACAGTGACACTCCATGGAATAGCGGTCATTTCAAACCAGATGACTCCCCAAGACTTCACTCAGCTAGACCCAGATATTCTGTGCAGAGGTGGCCACTAATCTTCTGGTGGAGGAAAAAAATGTCTTCTATTTCATCCTAATATTCCTGAGATCTTCATTAAACTTCTATAAGGTAGAATTCATTTAACTAGAATGTTTAATTACACGGCTCTTACTACATCAACTGAGCACTTGAATTTACCAGAAAAAGGAAGAACAATATTCTAGATACGTAATTTAAAAAAAGAAAAAAAAAGTATATATGGATATACATACATATATATATATATATATATATATATATATATATATATATATATAGTCTGTAAGTCAAAGTGGACTTGGTCCTTTTTTCCAACATTTATAAAGCATGAACTGCGAAATAGGATTTGCAATAGGTACTTTGATAGATGTTAACTCTGAAAACAGTATTACAAGGCAGTTGTGATTATTTCCATTTTATGGTAGAAGTCACAGAGATTCAAAGAAGTTGAATGACAATCCTAAGATGACTCTCTAACGTCCATGATTTTAGAAGAAATATTCGCTTCCAGGCTCTAGGCATCCTCATTAGTGAGGAAAAAATAAATACTGATAACCAACAGACTTTAATTACAAGAAAATAACATAGTGAAACCACTGGGATTTTCTACTTGACCTGCAATTATTCAAAAAATTAAATTCATCAGGGGAACTCTCAACCTTCTAGTGTATCATGAGCTGACTAAAACATTTTTCCAATTCTATGAACATTATCTAGCATGAGCTACATTGGTTCCCTCATCATTCACATGTTGAATTCCTAAACACTAGTATGTGAATGTTTTTGGAGACTGGACTTTTAAAGAGATGATTAAATTAAAATGAAGGTATTGGTATGGGCCCTAATCCAATTCGACTGGTGTTCTTATAAGAAAGAAAACAAATGTCAACAGGCTTAAGAGACAGCAAAGATGCCCCACACTGAGGAAAGACCGCAAGAAGAGTAGCAGGAAGGCAGCCATCTGCAAGCCAAGCAGGGAGGAAGTCTCAGAAGAAATAAACCCTCCTGGCATCTTGATTTGGACTTCCAACCACCAGAACTGGGGGAAAATACACTTCTGTCAATGAAGCCTCCAAGCCTGGGGTGTTTTGCTATGGCAGCCCCAGCAAAACTAAGACATCAACTTTATGAAAGTGTTTTTCGTATTCAGACAAAAATGGATTGAAGATGTAGTTGTTGTGATGACTCCCTAAGGATAGGTTATGTAGGTCTTTTGAATCACTCAGATTAGTCTGGACTCCTGATCTGTCAGGATGAGGTAAAAGGCACTGACGGTGGTAGGGTTGGGATCACTGGAATTCAACGAGAGAGGAACTCACAGCCCCTTCATATGACTGAGATTTTAGCTAAAGGATCGAAACCAATGCAGTCCATATATCAAAGAACTATATTTTTTTAGTCTAAAAAAGTATAGTTTATTTAAAAGTAAATTAGAAGCCGGGCTCGGTGCCTCAGCCTGTAATCCCGCGCTTTTGGGAGGCTGAGGTGAGTGGATTGCCTGAACTCGCGGGTTCGAGACCCGCCTGAGCAAGCGAGACCTCATCTCTACAATAAATCAAAAAATTAGCCGGGCGTGGTAGCGCGCACCTGTAGTTCCAGCTACTTGGAGGGCTGAGGCAGAAGGATCGCCGGAGCCCAGCTGGTCGAGGCTGCGGTGGCCGGTAGCGGCCGCTGCACTCCAGTCTGGGTGACAGAGCGAGACTCCAACTCAAAAAAAAAAAAAAAGTAAATTAGAGACAGAAAGAGAAGGTAGAGAGCAGAGTCACCTCCCCACAGTGGGGGAGGGGACCAAAGCCCGGAAACATGGCGACAGCCATAGCTCAAAGAGCACATGGCCACACCAGAGTCTAGCAAGGTAATGTCAGAACTATATTCTTGGTGTTTTGTTAGTCATAGTCCACATTATTTCTTTCTTCCTTTTCTTTTTTTTTTGAGTTGGAGTCTCACTCTGTCACCCAGACTTTAGTGCAGTGGCCGCTCCCGGCCACCGCAGCCTCGACCCGCTGGGCTCTGACAATCCTTCTGCCTCAGCCTTCCAAACAGCCGGAACTACAGGCATGCGCTACCATGCCTGGCTAATTTTTGATTTATTATAGAGATGAGGTCTCGCCAAGTTGCCCAGGCAGGTCTCGAACCCGCGGGCTCAGGCAATCCACTCATCTCTGCCTCCCAAAGTGCTGGGATTACAGGCTGAGCCACCGAGCCCGGCCCACATTATTTCTTGATGAAGCGTAGCACTGTGGGTGAAATCACACACAAAAATAAATATAAATACAGCTTCTGCTTATATCCCTGGAATCTCCATGATCCAAATATCTATGCAGTCTCACAGGAATTTCTGTGATGATGAAATAATCTATACCTATGCTGTCCTATATGCTAATCACTATTCACATGTGGCTACTAAGCCCCTAAAACGTGGCTGGGGTTTACTGAGAAACTGAATTTTCACTTTTATTTTGTTTTAATTGTTAAATTTAAATAGCCATGTGTGGTTAGTGGCTATGGTATTGGACAGTGAAGCTCTAAATAGTATGGAAAAAATAAACATGGCTTTGGTTGTATCTGGAAAGAAACAGCAAAAAAAGCTGAGCAAAACCCTCCAAAACTTATTGCGTGTCTTGCCATATTCTAGTATGGACTTATTTCATTTTGTTTTGTAAACACTGACTGTGACCTTTTTCAGAAATGAAAAAAGAAGATTTTAAACCTAGGATATCTGTCTCAACTTGTAGTTATATGTCTTAGGAACACAAAGAATTATAAAATTTTAGACAAAGAGGTGATCTTAGAAATAGGTTGTTTTGGATTTCTGATTATAAAAGAGTGGACTGGGCACTTTCTGAAATCTTCACTTCTTATACCAAACCACTGAATATAGGAAAAAAATCAATTTGTAGTAAGCCATACTTTGTATTAAAAAAAATTAAGGAAACATTCTAAAAGAGAGACAGAATGACGGAGGAAGCCACATCCACAGTGATCACTTGGATAGACAAGCATTGCTTTGCCATCCCACAGAGAAGCTTTCACAGAGAATGAAAGTTTGTGTGCACAAGTTTTCTTAAAGATAAGCATTTTAACTCACAACTACCAATAATCTAAGGAAAGCTAACACCATACAAGGAAACAGAGATAGCCAAGTAATTTGAAAAGTTCTTGAAATAATATACTTAAATATCCTCAGGAAGACAATGGAGAAAAATCATATTCTGAAAAAAACGCCTATGAAATGAAGACAGGAGATTATGAAACAAGAGTGGGCACTTATGACAAAGAACCAATTTATTTATTTATTTTTATTTTATTTATTTTTTAATTTTTAATTTTCAGACTGTGGGGTACAATTCAGGGTTGGTTATGCAAACATTCATCGTGCAGGTATCTCTTTTGATGAGGTGTGCCCCCCAGTCAGATTTCGACTACTGTCATTCCCACCTCCCCACCCCACTCCCCACCGCAGTTTCCAACTACTGTCAATCTTTTTCTTATAGTATTACGGTAGTTGTTCATGGTCCACTTACGAGTGAGAACATGTGTTACTCGGTTCTTTGTTTCTGTAAAAGATCACGCAGTATTATAGACTCTAATTCCATCCAGGTTGCTGTGAAGTTCATGATTTTGTTCTTCTTTATGGCTGCATAATATTCCATCATGTATATGCACCACATTTTTTTTTGAGTTGGAGTCTCACTCTGTCGCCGAGACTGGAGTGCAGTGGCCGCTCCCGGCCACCGCAGCCTCGACCTGCTGGGCTCCAGCAATCCTTCTGCCTCAGACTTCCAAGTACCACATTTTTTAAACCAGTGCTTTTTTTGATGGGCAGCACAGTTGGTTCCATGTTCTTGCTATTGTGAACAAGACTATGATAAACATACCTGTGCACGTATCTTTTTCATAGAGTGATTTGAGTTCTTCTGTGTATATTCCGAGTAGAGGGATTGCAGGGACATACGGAAGATCGAATTTTAGAACTTACCTAGAAACAACAATACAGGAATTCATATGGAAATATATATGACCAAGAATAGCCAAAACAATCCTCAGCAAAAAAAAAAAAAAAAAAAAAAGCAGGAGGTATCACATTTCCAGACTTTAAACTTTATTCTAAAGCTGCAATAATCAAAACAGCCTGTTGTTGGTACAAGAACAGGCATATAGACCAATGGAATAAAATTGAGAATCCAGAAGCAAAACCTCAAATTCTCAACCAACTCATCTTCATCAAAGCTTCCACCACCTACCACTGGGGAGACGAGAACCTATTCAGTAAATGCTGCTGGGAGAACCAGTTTTTTTAATTACAAAACATCATGACAAAAATGTACAGACACAATTGAAGAGCAAAGTGATAAGCAAAATGCTAGGTTGAATTCATGTAGACAGAA
>CAUYQG010238612.1:0-11955 GCA_963574415.1 Tarsius wallacei | reverse complement strand
GAGCCCAGCAGGTCGAGGCTGCGGTGGCCGGGAGCGGCCACTGCACTCCAGTCTGGGTGACAGAGTGAGACTCCAACTAAAAAAAAAAAAAAAAAAAAATTTATTGTAGAGATGAGGTCTCGCCAACTTACCCCGGCTGGTCTCGAACCCCTGGACTCAGGAAATCCTCGTGCCTTGGCCTCCCAAGGTGCTGGGATTACAGGTGTGAGCCAACCTGCCTGGCTTATCCAACCTTCTATTGGAGTGGTAAACAACACAATTTTTTCTGAGACTGGCCTGATTAATCCTAAATATGGTACCACAGATAAGGGGAAAAAAACCCTACAGATCTCAAAATGGAAAAAAACAAAAGTTTTTGGACAAATGTCAGTTTGCCATATTCCAACAGAAAGAATTCATTTGTCTCAGAAAAGAAAAATACATTTTCCAGGTTGGGGTAGATCTACATTATGAACCCCATCTCACTCCCTCAAAGTCACCGCCTTAGTCACAGAGAGAAACTCTTAAGATACTTGAGCATGTAAGGCGGGAGAAAGGCATATCACCACTCTGCCTGCTCTTGGTAATTCCTTTAAAAGACCACTTAACTCTCAGCTCTAAGAGCTCCAAATGGGCCCCTGTACTGCACAATATGCACACACACATGTATACTGTTTATATTAATCAGTCTTTAGAAAAGGTGATTCACATCTCAAAGGGGTTTTTCTCTGCATGTTTGCTTTGAATGCTAGCAGTGATGACAGCACACGCCTGTCTAGTTCTTCTGGATGAATATGAGGGTTAAAAGAGATGCACCATCTGCACCTGTCATTCTTCTAGCCCATTCTAGACCAAACCCTCTGAGGTTCTACAAAACTGCTTCGGCAGAGTCCTGACCTTCATGCAAAAGCCAGTCATGGTGGTATCTCTGTTATGCTGAAAGACCTTCCGTGGCCAAGTGGGCCTGGAATATAAACAGTCAAGCTTTAGGATAATGCTGCTGCAGTGGTAAAAAAAAAAAAAAAAAAAAAATTACAAGACTTTTTAAAGTAATAATGCTCTGTGTTGGCAAGAGTATGAGAATTGAGAATTTTCACATATTGCTGATAGGAGTTTAGGCTTTCAGGAAAGAAAAACAAGAGGTACTAGAAAAAGCAAGGCTTCAAAATCCTGCATACTGAGGCTTAATTTCGCTTCTAAAAATAAAAGTAAATGTGCATTAACATTTACCAATAAAATTTTCATCACTGATATTTATAACAGCAAAAAAAAAAAGGGGGGGAACCCTTAACAATCCATTTAGAAGTAATCAGCTAGATAAGTGAAATATTTATGTCATACAATCAAAAACAATGCCATACAATGAGATATTATGCCATCATTAAAATGAAGTCATTGGGCATTTATCCCAGAGAAATGAAAACTTATGTTCACACGAAATCCTGCACACAAATGTTCACAGCAGTTTTATCCAAAATAGCCCCAAACTGGAAACAACCCAAATATCCATCAACTGATGAATGGATAAATAAAATGTGATATAGTCACACAATAGAACACTATTCAGTAATGAATGGGAACTACTGACACGTGTAAGAACTTGGATAAATCTCCAGGAAATTAGGATTGGTAGAAAAAGCCAATCCCAAAAGACCTTATAACTGTAGGATGTAACATTATCACTTACATGACATTCTTGAAATGACAAAATTATAAAAATGAAGAACAGATGAATGGTTGCTGGGGTCAAAGTGTAGGTGGAAGAAAGAAGGGAGGTGTTGACTGTAAAAGAGTGACAGGAGGGATCCTTGTGGTGGTAGAAATGTTCCATTTCTTGACTGTAGCAATATTAGTATCTTGGTTGTGAGTACCACAGTTTTGCAAGATAACACCATACAGGAGAATGAGGTAATGGTACAGTGGGATCTCTCTGTATTATTTCCCACAACTGCATGTGAGTCTACAATTATCTGAAAACAAGATGTTTAGTTTAAAAAAAAAAAAAAAAAAGAGTCACTGATATTTATTTAATAACACAGAAAAGTATTCATAATCCTTCCCCACTTACGAAAATTAACTACAAAGTCCCTGAGGCTTAAGTGAAAAACCAGATTTTAAAATCATATGTATAATCCCAGTCAACCAAACAACCAGGAAATATGCACAAGGAAATGTTAACAGTAATTAGCTGCAATATTATAGGCGGTTTTCATTTTATTCATTTTGCAATCTGTGGCTTCTAAATTTTCTACAATAAACATGTGTACTTTTAGAATAGGAGGAAGCCGACAAGGTTCATATTTATAGAATGCAGACTTGCACGAAGTCAGTCCTCCCTGGTAGCACAAGCAGGTTTTATCAGCAGTCACTGAATCGGTGGCTGACCCTTCAGATCTAAAGGCAGGTGGTGCTGGGCAGCAATTCCATTTTGCTCAACAGAGGACCAGCACAGACTCAAAAGGGTCTTCAAGAAAGGAACCAGCCACCCAAGATTTCCTTGCTGAAATGTGGCTACGTTCTGGAAGGAAACATGAGATGGGACAATACACGCACAGTCAGGAGTAAGTGAGCCAGGAGGAAGAGGATGGAATTCATCTGAGGAAGTGGAATAGCCCTTTAAGAAGCCATGGTATATGGCAGATGTGAGGCAGGGCTTGCCTCTCAGGTGCTTACTCTGAGCATTTCTAAGTCTGGGAGGCAGGTTTTTTGTTTTGTTTCATTTTGGTTTTGAGTTGGGGGTCTCACTCTGTCGCCCAGGCCAGAGCGCAGTAACCACAACTGCTCACCACTGGCAGCCTCGACCTCCTGGGTTCAAGGGATCCTTCTATATCAGCCTCCCGAGTAGCTGGGACTACAAGCACGTGCCACCATGTCCAGCTAATTTTTAAATTTTTTTGTAGATATAAGGTCTCGCTATGTTGCCCAGCCTGGTCTCAAACTATTGGATTCAAGATTCTTTCACCTCAGTCTCCCAAAGTGCTGGGATTACAGGCGTGAGCCACTGTGCCCAGACTGTGAGGCAGATTTTAACGAACTAAGATTATTTTTTAAAGTAGGGTGGGAGAAGGATTTTAGAGCATTAGATCCACTGACCCGCAGTTAGGAGTTGGCACTCTGAGCCTGGGAAGCCTCTGTGGCTGACAGCAAGGAAGAAGACAGCAAAAAGCATCTTCATCGAATTCCAGGGCAAGGCACATACTATGTAAAACAATGTCAATCCCAAGAAGCATCATGAAAAGCCAACCATCTTAAACTATTTATGCTGCTTCCTTAAGAAAATGTTGAACACCATCCAAATAAGAAAAAATAATTGAAATTAGCTGGGTGTGGTAGCACATGCCTGTAGTTCCAGCTACTTGGAAGGCTGAGGCGGGAGGATAGCCTGAGCCCAGCAGATTGAGGCTGCAGGGGCCGTGAGCAGATCACTGCACTCCAGCCTGGATACCAGAGTGAGACTCCAACTCAAAAAAAAAAAAAAAAGAAAAAGAAAAAGAAAAAGAAACAATTATATTCAAAACAGAAATCTACAAACTACAGTTGTGATATATACACACACACAGACAATAGTTTAGGCATAGCTGAGAGCATACAGATAAACAGAAATTAATCTATTTATTGGTTCTAGACTAAGCAACAGATACTTAGCAAGATTACATATTTTTTTCTTTGACAAAATGACCCTGGTCTTAAGGAAAATCCCAATTAAAAAGGTTAAAAGAACAGTCCCAAACCAGCTTCAGTCAGAAGGGTCATTTACTTATTAACTGGATAATAACACAGTAAAAGGAAGGTGAACAGGAAATAAGAAACAACTTGCTCTCACAAAGTCACTCTGATCTGGAAATAGGCAAACGGCTCTCATCCCATTTTCTAATGACATCTGTTTACACCTCAGGTTTCTTTAAGTCATAACTCCTCATAATCTTTTCATTAACTACATATAAGAGGGAAGAAAATAAAGGGAAAGAACTTCGCAGGCCCAGCTCTTTCTCATCCAGACACAGATGGGAAAGAGTGAAATTCCTTGCTGGCCATCATGAGAAGTCAGCATGGAAGAGAAGGGTATGTGTGGAGAGGGAAATGATCAACCATCCACATCTTGCTGTATAAATCTGGGTGGGCATTCTTGTAAGTCATTTGTCTGCCAAATCAATTTCATGAATGGGAGGCTTCCCAGAATACATTTAGAATTCTTTCCCTAAACTTCTGTTTCCATGATGGTGAATTTCCAGTTAGTCAATTGCCGTAAAATTCTCAACTCCTCCCCATCCCCAGCATCTGTACAGCCCAGACCTTTTGGAATTCTGCTTCTGACTCATGTTGTACTTGACTTTGTTCAAGAGAAAGCTCTAGATTTTTTTTCCTCCCGTTTCCCATCAGGCCCCAGCACAGACAGCTGGTTCGGAGCAATGGGTCAGTGTGTGCCAGTGGCCCTCTTTTGCGCATCCTGCTTGTGGTTGCCTGAGTTCAGTTTATCACTCAGCGACTGCTTGGTAATCCCCTGTCATCCTCACCCTACAAATGTCCATATCAGCAGAGCTGCACAGCAACCACTCAGCAGAATTCAGCCAATCCATTCCTCCTCTGGGGCTGAGGTGACTCAAGCGGAGATGAAGAAACTACCAGGGAACAAATTACAGAGAGAGCCAAAGGACTGCTTCCAACTAAGAGATGCGTGGGGGTTTTTCCCTCCCCAAGTTGGGGGAGGTGGGGGGAGGGGAAGAAGGAAGCTGGTGACGATGGAAGCAGAGAGAATTCCCCATATTGTCTACTGTGAGCGTGGGAACTGCCCCACTAAAGAACTGGGAAGCTCAAAACTGTGAGAGGAATTTCATTTTGAAAGCTTTTTCTTGCTTGCTTTCACGTAAATGTTCATAAATTCTACCTGAGAATTTATGGGTTTAAAAGAGGCTATTTAACAAATATAAGTAGCCTCAACAAAGGAAGAAGAATATCACTAATTTTTAAAAATCAAAGGCCTGGATTCTAATTTTAGTACTATCGTGGGTGGCATGTGATAAACTCTATGATAAGGTCTCAAGAGTCAGGCAGACCTAAGTGCTTATTAAAAATTAGAGGAAACATGAGGTTTGTTCCTGAAATAGCTCGCTGGCTATATAACATGCTGTGGCTGATCTCAGCTACACACAGGTCTACTGTATAAGCCACTAAAGCCTGCAGAGTAACTGTATTAAAAAAAAATTCTTGAACCATGTTAAAACATGAGATACCTAACCCCATGGGCTCTGAGGCCTGATAACGCCATGTGCAGTGCTAGCTTAAATTTCACCCACAGAATCCTAAATTCCACATATTCATTCTCCAGGACAGGTATGGAGTTGTTCTGATCCAATTAAAAACAGCACAATCGTTTTATTTAATAAAAAAGCAGTTTTTCCTAAATAAGCATCCACATAGCTGAAAAGAAAAACAACTTCCATGCTCAGAATCCCAAGCAATTCCTTTGTGCCTAAGCCTATTACCTATGCTCAGCTTGGTAGGCTTCTGGATTTAAGAAGGACAGAGAAGTTGAAAAGAGTAAATCTCTGGGAAGACATTGGTCCTAATTGTCCAAGTGGACACTTCTCAGGTTCGGCTCTTTCTCATCCAGACATGGAACAATGTCCGCAACCTCTGAGCTGATTTCTCTCTTGTCCTCTGGGGATTTCACTACTTACTGTGGTTCAGAACAGTGTCCACACTCAGATGAAAATAAAAAGAGTCAGAATGGACTCGAGTTTATTTAGTCCAGTTTCCAAAGAGTGTGTTTCACTGATAACTGATTTCTAAAAAAAAAAACAAGCATCCCCTGGAGCTAAAACTCTGGCAAATTCTGGGTTAAAGAATATAAAAGTTTTCTCTACTGCAGGACTTCTCAGGGGCTTCAATCTGCACATCTTAAGGGGTGCAGTATCTTAAGAATTTTCCAGGTCCTTTTTTTTTAAAAAACTACAGATCATTTTTTAAATAAAATGTATAAGTAGGCTAGTGTTGTAGATTCTCCCCAACTCTGTAACTTTGCCTGTACCTCCCTCCCCTCTAATGGCCCCTTCTTGGTGCCCCATCTCGGACTCCCACTTTCTGCTTAAACGTTCTCCTCTTCCTGGCACACAAGAGTTTTCTTCCCTGCTTACAAAACATCCTTGAAAGGATGCTCTTTCACTGACCCAGAACCTCTTGGGCGATCTGGATATTTCCTTCTATACTTCTGAGTCACATTTCTACTTTTATTTGAACCTTTTAAAAAAATTTTAGGCTGTTAACCAGGAGTCCACAAATGGGACTAGGAAGGTTCATAAGCCCAGGAAGTCATATGCAAACCACAGGCAAAATGTATTAAGAAACCACATTATTCTGGGGGACCAGGCAACACAACTTTCTCAGAAAGGTCCATCATTCCTCAAAATCCCTGGCAAACACCACCACAAGTCGTATTCTAAAATGTTTTTAATGCTAAGGGACAGCAGAACAGAGAGAAGAAAGGTAGAAAACAAAGCATTTAGGCTGGGCGCATGGCTCAGCCTAGAATCCCAGCACTTGGGGAGATGGAGGTGAGAGGATTCCCAGAGACCAACCTGGGCAACATGGCGAGACCTCATCTCTACAATAAGTCAAAAAAAGAAAAAAAAAACCTAGCCAGCAGCTCCCGCCTATCATCCCAGCACTTTGGAAGGTGGAGGTGAGAGGACTGCCTGAGCACAGGGGCTCAAGACCAGCCTGGGCAACTAGGCGAGACCTCGTCTCCACAATAAATAAAAAACTTAGCCGAGCATGGTGGCGCGTGCCTGTGGTTCCAGCTACCCGGAAGACTGAGGCAGAAGAATCACCTGAGCCCAGAAGGACATGGCTGCGGTGGTCATGAGCATGCCACTGCACTCCAGCCTGGGTGACAGAGTGAGACACCTACTAAAAAATATTTTAGTGGTGGCCACCCTGGTTCCCTCTATTCTGTCAGACTCTCCAGACCCTGAGAGTCCTCTGTCGTTTTTGCTTACACTTTCCATTCTTTCTTCTTCTTCCTCATAGCCATGTGCAAACACAGAGGTCACCATGATTCTATGCTGTGGACACAAAGTAAAGAGGACCTGGCTGTCCTGCCCTAAAGGCACATCTTGACTTTGTGCACACAGCAGGTTTACTTCTCAACCTGCTGTGCTCAGCGATCCTTCTGCCTCAGCCTTCCAAGTAGCTGCAACTGCAGGCATGTATCACCACGCCCAGCTAATTTTTTGATTTATTGTATAGATGAGGTCTCGCCAAGTTGCCCAGGCTGGTCTTGAACCCCTGGACTCAGGTAATCCTCTCGCCTCTGCCTCCCAATGTGCTGGGATTACAGGCATGAGCCACCATGCTCAGCTTATCGGGCTTTCAAAATAGCCCATACTTGGCTCATCAATGTGAAATCAATTTCTAGCAGAAATACGCAGCTCATCACTAGCAAGGTAAAACGGCAGCTTGGCATGTGAACACCATCAGGCCCCTCATAGCCATGCCAAACACAGAGGTCACCATAATTTTATGCTGTGTACACAAAGCTCCCTTAGACGGCAGTGATTTAAAACAGAAGGGAAGATTTCATCCTATTCTCCTAGGAATGGGAGCGGTAAGAAGGCAAATTCTACAGATTCTGCTTTCTTTGATCCTTTCTTTTCTAGAATAAACAACCTTTAGGATTTGTATGAACAAATCGCCTTCCCTCCAGAAACATACACTTCTATGAGAAAGAGAGAGAACATCAAATAGTAAGTTACAGAAACTATAAAAACTTACTTAAGTGGTCTCAGTGAAAGGACAAAGGGGTCCCCTGTCCCCAGTAGCTTTTGTTAGATTTTTTTTTTTTTTTTTTTAGTAGGAATCTTACTCTGTCACCCAGGCTGGAATGCAGTGGTACGCTCATGACCCCTGCAGCCTCAACCTGCTGGGTTCAGCGCCTCAGCCTTCCAAGTAGCTGTAACCACAGGCGTGCACCACCATACCCAGCTAATTTTTTGATTTATCATAGAGACAAGGTTTCACCAAGTTAGCCAGGCTGGTCTTGAACCCCTGGGCTCAGGCAGTCCTCTCACCTCTACCTCCCAAAGTGCTAGGATTACAGGCGTGAGCCACTGTGCCCAGCTTTTGTTAGATTTTTACAAAACAAAAACTTATGTTGCATGTCATATAAAACAATGAGTACGCTTGGGAAATGAATTCAATATAATACACACCAAACTTTTTTTATACCAGGAGTTGCATTTCGCTAAGTTGTAGGGTGGCAGGTTCACAGTTATAACAAAAAGTAGTTTTCTTTCCTTCCTCCGCCTTCTTCAAAAATACTTTGAATACTCCTGAAAACTCACGTGGCATTCCACATCACTACCTACAAACATGATTATGCACCCATCTCTCATCAACTCTGCAGAAATAAGACTTCTGGCGTCAACAACCTGTGGCATCACAGGGGTTTGCAAAATCCAGCTGCTTGCGGGATAGGGACGGAGAAAGGGTGGAAGTCACACCTGAGTACGACATTAAAATACCGGAAAAAGCTGAACTCTCACTTCTTGCTAGTGTTGTTTGGGGAGAGCACCATGAGAATACCTTGGACAGCAAGCTCCTCCCCCCAAAGTCACACAGTTTCCCAGACACAGACAGATCACCAGCACACATGTGCCAAAAGGTGTCACAAGCCCATGCAGGAAGGGGAGCCAGCCTTCTGCTCTGGTGTAGCCTGTTCTCACCTCACAGCAGAGGGGCTGGCGGACGTCCTGTTTGGAAAGCGCTGGAGCTCTGCCAGAGTCAACAAAGCCCAAGGTGGGGACAGGCATGCCACTGCCTGGCTGTCCTGCCCTGCAGCACCTGGGTCACTGAGACATGCCAGATCCACAGGCCCATGGGCCTCAGGGGGCAGGGAGGACCAGGGACACTGCCTGTGAGGCAGAGTTCAAACTGGCCACCTGTATTTGTAGAGTTCAAAAAGCAGAAAAAGCAAAACAACCTGCCCAAGCAAGCCCCAAAGAAGCAGGGAACATCGTGTTGGCGGGAGGCACCGGAGAGAGATGTGGCGGAGGTGGAGGAGGAGGGGAAACATTCCACGTGCCTCTCACCTGACAGCCAGCATGTCCAATCCGTGGCCTGCAGGCCACTTGCAGCCCAGGACAGCTAGTACCATGGCCCCATAAAATCTTTTAACATCATGTGTTTTCCAATGTTTCTTCTCTTCATGACCCCAGGTGTAGTTCCATTTTTGAAGTTCACAATCACGCCTTATTCATGACATCACTTTTCGGCAACGTCGCCATGTGTGAGCAGCTGTTTTCAACAATGAAGTAAAATTTGAACCAACACTCCAGACGAGCACCTTAGGAACTTACTAAGAATTGTGACCACTTCCATCAAACCAGACATAGATAAGTTAGTTTTATAAAAACAAAGTCAAATTTCCCACTAGTTTTATATCGTTTGCATTTTTCTAAGCTCTGTTAAAAAATAAAAGAAGTCTTATTATGCATATATACTAACTATATTATATAATTTATGTGTGGCCCAAGACAACTCCTCTTTACTTGATGCAGCCCAGGGAAGCCAAAAGGTTATTCGAAGCACCCAGAGAAGCTAAAACATTGGACATTTCTGCCTTACAGAAACTCCAGAAGTTGGGGTCAATGCGGACCCTGCTGCCTCGGTCCCTGCGGCCACTTCGCACCTTTTTTCTATCCATTAGAAACCAAAACCATCACAGTAACTTGCCAGTTTTGTTTTCTTTATTTGGTTTCTAATCTTAGGATTATCAAACAAGCGTCTGATATTTGACGACTCTCCTGAAAAGGAGAAAGGGGAGACCAGGGGCTCTCCTTTTTTTTTCTCTCTAAAGGTTCTCAAACTTCACCTGTTTTTGATCTTTTTATAAACAAACACATAACTTAAATCAAACTAAAACTTTTCCAGAAAGAGAGAATAAGAATATCTGCTCTATTTCACAGCTTTCTGCCATCTCCTGCTCACTGCTTGGGTAGTTTTAAGAAAAGTCAAAATTAACACAGACACAAAGCCAAAAAGATGCTCAAAAGAAATAAATAGGGGGAAAAAATGACTTACTTTTTTGGCTGCCACTGATTACTCAGTTTTCCTTATGACCAGTTAACCTTCTGACACAACCTTTCCCCACTGTTCCAAGCTCATCTATTTAAAACACAGTAAGATCTAAAATATCTGCACACCCTATTTCACAATCAACATCTTTTGATCAACTAGGAAATAAAAGAACATCTTGTTACTATAATATATAATCCCCCCTTCTAAAAAGAAACCCTTGTACTAAGTCCAGCTAACTCAATCCATTAAGAACAACTAATTCTTTCTTAGAGGCTAGACATGAAGGACTTGGACTTTAAAAACAAACACTCAACACTATTCCCAGTATCCAGACATTCAAACTGCCCACTAAGTGACACATTTCTACACATGCATCCATTTCTCTGTGGACACCCTAGAAAAACACCTCTCTAAATTCTCCTGGTGTTGAGACTGAGATCAAGACTCCTCCCCTCACCCACTCAGTAACTCCCCCCACCCACCATTCTTAGCGCCCTCCCCACCAATGGCTTCTCAGAGACTCTGAAACCACAAGAAATGTGCCACTGAAGCCCCAGCTGTGGCCAACAAATGCCAGAGGCAACATTCATGACACTTTCAGTATTCGCAGAGGAGCTGAGACAGGTGTGAGGAACCATGGCACAACTATCTGAGAAACATCCAGTCTCTTCCCACACAGACATTACTCAAGCTTCCACCATACCTCCATTCCAGAAAGCCACCAATGCCCACAGAATTCCCTGCTTAAAAGACAACTTGAGAACTTAAAAAGCACTCTTGCTTACGACTAACAGAGATGGTAAGCTGACCAACAAGGATGGTGAGTTCCTGAAAGCAAAGAACTTCTGCTGCCCAAATCATAGAGCCAGGAGGAAGGTGAAAGGGATGGGAAGGCTCCTGTCATGAAGACAGAACAACTAAAGAAATGTGAATGCAAAGTGCCTCACTCACACTCCCGTAAGCACGGGCCTACAGGGGCTATTTGTTCTTTTAAGCTACACAACGAAATCCCAACCATAGCCATTTCTGAATCTTTTTCTCTGCTTAAATCAACTTATGAAGTACAACTTACATACCAAAAATGTACCCACTTTCAGCATACACTTAGATGGTTTTGGGCAAAGGTATTTACACCAGTGTAACCACCACCACAATAAAGACACAGAACGTTTGCATTTCTCCCCCAAAAGTTCCCTTTTGCCCTTTTTCAATCTCCTCCTACCCCCACTGTCCCTGGCAATCCCTGATCTGCTTTCTGTCACTGTAAGTTAGTTTTGCCTTTTCTAGAATTTCACAGAAATGGAATCAAACAATACGTACTCTTCTATGTTGGGCTTTCCCCTCTCAGCATTTTGGTGAGATTTATCCATGTTATGTATCAGTGGTTTGTTCCTTTTTATTTCAGAGTAGTATTCCCTTTGTGTTACTATACCACTAATTTCCAAATGGATTTTATTTTATTTTTGAGTCTGAGTCTTACTCTGTCACCCAGGCTGGAGTACAGTGGCACACTCACAGCCACCACAACCTTGACCTGCTGGGTTCAGGCAATTCTTCCTCCTCAGCCTTTCAAGTAGCTGTAACTACAGGCGTATACCACCACGCCCTGTATATATATAGTAGCTGTAACTATAGGCATACACCACCACACCCTTATATATATATATATATATATATATATATATTAGTAGAGACAAGGTCTCACTAAGTTGCCCAGGCTGATCTCAAACCCCTGGAGTTAGGCAATCCTCTCATCTCAGACTCCCAAAGTGCTGGGATTACAGATGTAAGCCACTGCACCCTTCAAATGTATTTTAATAAAAAGAGGGTGGTACTTAACTTTAAAACACATACATAAAACTTTCTAAGGACACTATTATTTCTTTCAAGGCAAATGAAACT
>CAUYQG010238602.1:0-14280 GCA_963574415.1 Tarsius wallacei | reverse complement strand
GGTTTTGATGGTCTTCTTTTTCCAGCCTCCTTAGGTGATTTTTTTTAGGGTCCCCACTTGTGATCTCTCCATTTTCTTGATATGTGCATGTATTCATAGATATTCCCCTCTTAGAGCTGATTTCATAGCATCCCAGAGGTTTTGGTAAGGTGTTTCTTCATTTTCATTTGTTTCCAGGAAGCTTTTAACTTCTGCTTTGATTTCAGTGTTGACCCAGTAGTTGTTCAGCAAGATGCTGTCTAGTGTTCATGTCTTTGTGAGATTTCGGGGAAGATTGTTGGTGTTGATATTTATTTTTATTCCACTATAGTCTGAGAATGTGCATTGCAAGGTATCAACGTTATGGAATTTGTTTATGCTTGATTTGTGGCCAAAAATGTGATCAATCTTGGAGTACTTTCCATGTGGTGATGAGTAGAATGTATGTTCTGTGGTTTTGGGGTAGAATAATCTATAGGTTTCTATTAAGTCCATTTGGTAAATGTGTCAAGTTTAGGTTCAGGTTCTCTTTGCTGATTTTTTTGCCTCTATGATCTATCTAGGACTGTTAATGGTGTATTCAAGTTCCCTGCTATAATAGTGTTAGAGACAATGTCTTTTTTAAAGTTTACTTAGTAGTTGCTTTATAAATGCTGGAGTTCCTGTGTTGGGTGCATATATGTTTAGGATGGATATTTCTTGTTGATGGATTGAGCTTTTTATCATTATGTAGTATCTTATAGCATCTTTTAGAATTTTCGATAACTTAAAGGTTGTTTTGTCTGATATTAAGATCACAACTCCTGCCTTCTTTTGTGATCCATTTGCCTGGAAACTTGTTTTCCATCCTTTAACTTTGGGTCTGTGTGTGTCCCTTGTAGTGAGATGAGTTTCCTGGATGCGGCAAATAATTGGGTGATAGTTTCTTACCCAGTTTACCATTTCTTTTCAGAGGTACACTTAGTCCCAAATGTGATTGTTTATCACTGTCATGAGGTTCTTATGAAGTGTTTTCTTTGTTTGCTTATTTTATTTTGGCTTTGGGGTTAATGTATGTGTGTGTTCTCAAGTTTCTTGTTGTGTTGTGTTCTCTGTTGATTCTGTGCCATACTGCTCCCTTGGGAAGTGTGTGGTCATTCTTTTTTCTTTCTTTCTTCTGTCTTAATATCTTTTAAAGTGTCTCTGGTAGAGCTTGTCTGGAAGCTGCATAATCTATTAGGAATTGAATGTCTGGGAAGGATTTAATTCTCCATCACTGATGAAGCTCAACTTGGCTGGATAGGAAATTCTTGCTTGAAATTGTTTATCTTTGAGGACTTTGAACATAGGGCTCCAGTCCCTTTTTGCTTGTAGTGTTTCTGCTGCTGTTTTGATTTGTTTCTCCCAGTAGGTAGTTGATCTTTCTCTCTCACTGCCTTTAGAATTTTTTCTTTTGTGTCTACTTTGTGTAGGTGAATTACTATAAATCTAGTGATTGGTCTTCTAATTTGATGTCTTTTGGGGGTTCTCTGTATCTCTTTTGTTTGGTTTGTCATACCTCTGGTGAGATGAGGAAAGTTTTCTTGAATTGCCACCTGGAATACTTGCTCCAAGTTGTTTTCCATTTCCCTTTCTTCTTCTGGGATGCTAATCAGGTGTAGGTTTGGCCTCTTGATATAATTGCACATCTCTTGTAAGCTTTGTTTTTTCTTTCTGAGTCTTATTTGTATGTTTTTTACAGATCTGGTTAATTCTATTCTCTGGTCTTCAAGTTCTGAAATTCTTTCTTCAGTTAGATTAATTATGCTTTCCATGCTTGTCATCCTGTTATTTCCTGGATGAAATTTTTTATTGCCAAAATCTCTGTTACAAGTTCTTTCAGTGTTGCATTTTTGTCTTTCTTTATTCTTATTTACTCTTTCCATCCATTCCTTTATCCCTATCATATTCTGGGGCCAATCATTAGTGACTTTCATTGTTTGGGCACCAAGGTCTGATTTTTCAGGAGTTTTGTCTTTGGTACACTTATTTGTGACAAATTTCTTAGTTTTCTCTTTAGTTCTGTTATTTAGTATCACTGAGAAAGACTGTCTCTTCTGATGTTTGCTCAGTGCTCTATTCTTTCCTGATCTAGGCTCTGGATTTATTCTATTTTGAAAAAGGAGGTGGATGGGAAGCTTTTCTGTCTTTTGTAGTTTTTGAAATTCAAATAAAATAGGGGATGGGGCACTAGGATTCAGAACCTACTTGCAAATTACAATGTTCACTTATTGTGATATGTGTTCCCTGAAACCTACCCCCCACCACCACTCTATATGATGATGTAAAACAGAAACCAATGCAAAAAACAATTGAACACACACACACAAACACAGACAGACATACACACACACCCAAACAAACTGGAATAACAACAAAGTGAAACAAAACAAACAACAACAACAAAACCAAGAAAACAAGACACACACACACATGCCTAGCACAAAATGAATAGAGAAGAAAAACAGAAAGACCAGAGGAAGAGAAAAAAAAAAGGAATTCAGATTGAACCCTCACACATATATTGACACACAACTTAAACTATAAAAAATGAAAACAAAAAAGCCAGAATAACAAAAGAGCAAAAACAAATCAGCAACAACAAGATTGAAAGATGAACACTCAATAATTTTCATACACACATAAACAGAAAATGACAAAACAAGAAAGAAATGGAAAAAGAAAAGAAAAATAATTGGGGAAATGCAGCTCAAACCCTTACATACACATTCATGCACAAAGTAAAAATATTTTAAAAATAGATGAACAAACAGTAAAAAAAAATTTTTTTAATAAAAAAAAACCTACTTTCTGGCAGGCTCTGTAATTTTTCCTCTAATCAGGTCTCCTCTGCAGAGCCACTGCTTTTACTTCTCAGTGTCCAAAGCAGGGAAGGAGGAGGGACAGTAGAGGTGGATGGAGCTGCAGTCCTCCCCTCCCACTGTTGTATGGGCAGGGAATCTCCTCTGGTGGGAAAGTATGAGATTGTCTCTTCCCCAGGTATGTGCTCACAGTGGGTGCCCCAGCCAGGCCTATCCTGGAATGGAGTTCTCCTTTTGTGACTGATGTCCAGGCTCTACCTGGGTTTGGTCCTCTCAGTGTGACCCAACTGTGTGGATCTGACATTTGCAGGATTGCTGGGGGAGGAGGGTGTTTGGGTCAGCCCTGGGTTTACTACTGATCTCTTTGGAGTCCTTCCTTGTCCTTTCCTGGCCACACCCTTTGTCCCGTAGGTGGATCAGGGTAGGGGGTGAGACACCTGGAACTCAGCACTCATTGGGTCTCTCTAAAGTTTGTGCTTTCAGGATATTCCCTTTGGGTTACAATCAATCCCTGCATAGCTGATCTGCCATTCACAGAGGCCTGGTCTATTACTCTGTGGTAAGCAAGCTGGGGCACTTTCCTGACTCACCTTCAAGATGGTGCTTGGGTGCCTCTCTTGTCCTCTTCCATGGGACTTTACTTCTGGACTCTCTCCACAGCCCCTGCTGCCAGTGCCCTACCAGGCACTGAAGTGGTGAGGCAAAGCCAGGAGCTGGCAGTCTCTCTCTGCTACCATGATGATGAAGAACCTGGGGTGATGGTTTCTCCCCACTACTTTTTCACAGAAAAACTTTTGTCCATTTAAAAAAAATAATGACACTGCACTTCTGCAATCTGGGATGAGCCAGGGATGAAGCAGAGAAGCTGCAGCACCAGATGTTGCTCCAAGGGCCTGGCCACTTGCTCACAAGCCCCCGCTTAGACAGTCTCTCCCAGTATTTTTTTTCCCAGGGAGGGAAGTCTTTTCACAGGTATTTTACTTTTGTAGGTGGGCTACATGTTTAAACTTTTGGCAGAATCCACTCAGAATATTAATCCTGCAAGCCAATTGGCAAATAGGACATGCAAATGAAATGATTCTGTGAAACCAGCCAACATGTGTCACATAGGCGTCATCTGGGAAAGCATGTAACTTCTGCAGTACCCAACCAATGGGAAACCAGGGGAGGGACTTGCATTTTAGGGCATAAATATGCTGTCTGTAACTGCTTCTGTGTGCCTTCTCACCTGAGGGACAACAATTCTTGCAAGAACAAGTTAAAAAGATGCTTCTTTCCACCAATCTCTGAGTCTCCATGTCATTCTTTAATGATGAAATTGATGATGGGTGTTGCCATCTCCAACAAGAGAAAATTAATGAAAGAACTCAGAATAGTGCCTGAGTGTCTGACATATAGCAGTAATTCAAAACAATGTCTCTAAATAAAATTTTAAGCAGAATTAGAAACTTAATGGACCTACAGAAGTAGTAATATTTGTTTCTAAATCTTCAAACTTCTAAATCCTACAAGTAACTATATAAAGATTTCAATTCTCATGGTCAAGAATCTTAATATATGTAAGCAAAAATGTATGAAGCATTATTCATTTGACTCAATGTATTTGAAACTTTGATAAACATAAGAATTTATCTACTTTTGCAGTCAGGTTATTTTAAGTAACAACAATGTACAATACTGAACACAGATTTTCACTGAGCTATGTGATGAGGAGGCAATATTTAACTGTTACAGAGAAAATAATTTTCTAGGTCTATAGAAATTGAAAGTGTTAATTCAGTGACAGCTTCTCTCCATTTCCTAGCATGTTCATATCTCCACCTTGTAACTCCTAAAGTGTGTCAATAGGACACATAAAATTACTCAAAGTCAAGTGGCGCAGGTGTTCACTACAAGCAGTGCTTCTTTCAAAACAATCATTTGAGTGAGTTCAATCTTGCTTCACTCTACAGTCACTTGAAGACCATTGCCCTACTTTCTGGCAAGGATTGAAATATGTAGAGGGCCCTTGAATCTCATGAATCATCACAGTGAATCAACAGAAAATTCTTTTTTTTTTTTTTGCCCAAGTGTTTTTATAATTCTGAGCCAAGGGGGTAAAATACCTATTGTGTTCAATTGCCTTTCTACTGAAGCAGCACCAAGATTGCATATACAGTTTTCAATAATAATTAAACTTTACCAAAAAGTGACCTGAATTTTATTTACAGGACATAAAATTACATCTTGAATTTGCAGTTTGTAGCTATTGAATTCACTGCAGATAGCATATCAATTCCCAAATAATTGGCCGACACAATTTTTCTATAAATTACATGGCTAATATGGTATCTATAAAGCATGAAGAACATAAAAGTACAAAAACTTAAATGCTTTTCAAACTGTTTTCACAAATCTTTTGCAAAATTCACAGTGTTGCTGTGAATTGGACCAGTACCTTAAGTTACAGAAGAAATTTGTTCAGAAATATAAAATGGCTTCCCTAAGGTCTCTCAGCTAGTAAGTGGCAAGGTGTCTGGTACTGAAACTTGAATCACATAATTCTATGACCACTTCTTTTTCCACTACCGTGTGAATTCTAGCCACATACTGATAAAAGGTACATCTTATCTTTATTTATATAACATTATTCCAGTTTTGTAGGTAGCTTTCCTATATTAGTATTTCTTAAAACATGAGCACAATTTAGAATGTCAAATACAGTAGTTTAGAATGAGATAAAAACAACAGAAAATAGGTTTTTAAAAAGTTTTACAGATATCTTTTTTACATTAGAAATATCATCCAGGGAACTGCAAATTATTTATACTTTCATAAACCATATTCTATTTTAAATGCTTCTAGAAAGCCAGGTATGGTGGCCCAGACTGTAATCCTAGTAGTTTGGGAGGCCAAGGTGAGAAGATTGCCTGAGCCTGGGGGTTTGAGACCAGCCTGGGCAACTTGGTAAGACCATATTTCTACAATAAATCACACACACACACACACACACACACACACAAATCCTAGTCAGGTGTGGTAGCATGTGTCTGTAGTTCCAGCTACTTGGAACACTGAGGTGGAAGGATTGTCTAAGTCCAGCAGGTTGAGGCTGCAGTGACTGTGAGCATGCCGCTGCACGCCAGCCTGGACAACAGAGTGAGACTCCAACTCAAAGAAAATTTTTTTAAATGATAAATAAATGCTTCTAGAAATCATAAAATATTTAAAACATTTTTTCTTAAAATTTTTTTGTAAAGCAGATACCTCCTTCTCATATTTAAAATTACATACTATAATATATCTTTTCCAAGTGGTTTATCAAGTAAAGTAGTGTAGAAATCAGATTGTTGGGTTATTTTACAGGCCAAACTAATAACTACATTGGCATCTTGAATCTCAGATCAATACCTCCTGCCAGAGCTCAGGAAAAAAAGTTCAATGGGTTTTTGTTTTGTTTATTATTATTATTATTATTTTAGTTGTTGTTTGTTTTCTTTCTGACAGTTTAGAGAAACCACTACAGCCTAGAGGGATTTATCTAACTTTTTTCATCCTTCAGGGTCTAAACACAGAAACATCTTTCTGGTATAACCCCACCCCCAAATATAAGTTTTTTTTGTTACATGCTTTTGAAGCACTCTCTTATCTTCCTTGGTCCCAATGATTAGAAATGTAATAAACTTTGAGTAATTTGCTGTTAGCTTTTACTGATAAGTTACTTCAGAGAAATTTGAGTCAACCTAGCACTTAGCACAATGCCTGAAATACAACAGAAGGAAAAAAAATTGTCTAATAAAAAGTAAAAGGTTTAAAACTTACACTATTTTATTGTATCTGTAAACAAAATAGGTTTCTAGCTACATCTGCATCTTTGAAAAAATACGTATCAGCATTGTTAGAGAGATGATTGTAGGTCTTATAAAGTTATGAGTAATTTGATTCTGTTCTTTAACTGTATTTGCCAATAGTTTTAGAATTAATATATTGCTTTAGTCTATTCTGCTATGACAAAACACTACAAACTGATTAATTTATAAAGTACAGAAATGTATTTCCCACAATTCTGGAGGTTGGGAAGTCCAAGATCAAGGCATAGACATTCAGTTTCTGGTGAGGATCTTGCTGTAACTTTACTCACATGGCAGAAGGAACAAGTGCTGTGTCCTCATGTAGTACAGGAGCAGAAGGTAGTAAACCCACTACCTCATGCCCTTTTATAAGGGTCCCAATCCCATCCATGATACCTCAGCCCCATGACTTAATTATCTTCCAAAGATCATACCTCTTAATACTATTAAATTGGTCTTTAAGTTTCAACATATGAGTTTTGGAAGACACATTCAGACCTTAGCAGATATTTTAAATTCTTATTAAAATGATGATCAAATGTATTTCTAAATTATGAATGTGTCATTATAAATATAAGATAGGAAAAGAAGCATTCAGTTAGTAAGTAAAACAATTAATTGACCAGTGAGAAAAATTAAGTTAGATTCTCATATTATATAATATGTAAATATAAATTGGCCTCTTGATATAAATTTGAACGTTAAAAAGTGAATAAAGTAACCAGTTTAAGGCTTAAGTGAAAAAAATTCTAGATAGTAGTAAGCATTAAAATCATAAATAAATTTAGGAAAACCTCAAGAAAATGTTGGTAAATTGGAATTCATTAGAAATAAAAGCATTAATATATTAAGAAATATCATAAAATCAATTGAAGGTAACTCCAGAACATTTTCTATATTTAAAGAGATATTATAAAAGAATAAGAAAAACAAATCTTCACTAGTTGCCTATAGGAGCTCGCAGTATAAAGAAAATGACTAATAGACATGTAAGAATGTTGACACTCACTAGGAGTCAAATTCAAGTTAACACATCAATGAGATAACACATATTACCAACTGGTAGAGATTTTAAAAATACATTTATTGCTGGCAAGGTTGTAGTGAGACAGAAACTGAAAATGCTGTTTATGTCATAAATTAGATGAATTTTTCTGGAAAGTGATTCAGTATGTGTTGGATGATCTAATTCAGTAATTTTCCCTTTAGCAATTTATCCCAAGGAAATAATGAACGATACAGACATAGATATGTGTGCAAAGGAGTATCACTGAAGCTTTATCTATAATATTGAATCACCAGACAACTTAAATGTTCATTAATTAAGTCATACTAAGCAATTTGCTATGTATCTTGATTATTGGTCATTACACAGATACAAAAATGGTGTTTTAAAATAATGATATAAAAGTCTATATTATAATGAAATTAAAAACTGAAATCAAAATTTTAAAATTGTTCTTATTGAGTAATCCACATAGTGTTGAAACATATGTGATATAAAAGAAATATGATTGAAAAGCTCATCAGATGGGTCATGATTTTTTGTAGTTGGTTGAAATAATATGTATAGTGCTGAGGCAGGGATGACCATTAACATGTGCTGACCTCTGTAGCCAGATACTCACTGTACTGAGCACATTATATGCATCCTCTCCTCAACTTCTATAACAATCCTATTAAGAAAGTATTATTATTCTCTCCTTTGTATTGATGAGTCTTAAATACATTAAATGACTTATCCAAGCTTACACAGCTAGTAAAGAGCAAAACACATTCAAAATAGACATATTTTCAGAAACAAAATATTGTATGTTCTCACTTATATTTGGGATATATTTTTAAAAAGTCAAGTACATAGAAACAGAGAGTAGAAAGGTACTTACCAGGGGCAGGGAAGGGAAGGAAATATGGAGATGTAGGTCAAACTTGTAATAATGTAAAATAACTAAGCTTTGAGATATGAACTAAAACAGAAGGATTATAATTAGTAACATTGCATGGTGTGCTACAAATTCTCTAAAAGAGTAGATTTTAGGCGCTCTAACCACACGCATGTACAAAAGTCATTAAATTACTCACCTGAACAATCACTTCACTATTCTTATGCATATAAAGTATCACACTACATACTTTAGATTTATATATTAAAAAGTAGGTTGTTTCAAAGTAAATTTTTAATAAAAGAAAAGAAAAAAAACATGATTTTTCACCACACAGGTACATTGCTTTTGATTATTATGAGTGTTTTTAGATAAGTTTTTAAAACAAGTATTTAGTTAAAGAATATTTGCAACATATTGCTATCATTATGAAAAAGCATATTCAATTTAAATCTCATACAATGCTTTTCAATATATTTCAAATGCATTACAGATTTAAATATTTTTAAAACAATAAGACAATAAGTAAAATTTATACTTATCCAATTGAGTAAAAAGATAACATTTTATTTCTTATGACTAAGAAAATAGTCATTGACCATTGACATAAGAAAACATATGAATTTCTCATTACATATAGAAATTAAGTACTATATATGTGTGTGTGTGTCAACATAAGAAAAAAATAAATATAATGAGATATATGCTTCTCAAAATTAAAGCAAACATGTTTGGTTTCTAAAATATGAGTGGGTTAGATTTGAATCAAATGTATAAAACACAACTCACATTGACAAATAGTCAAAGAACTAGTCATTTGTTTTACAATCACCCAACAAACGTTGTTATCACCTTCAGTATGCCAAGCACTGTAGCTAGAACACTGTGGATAGATCTATAAAAACTACACAAGTACCTTTTAAAAAGTCCAACTCACTAATGAATATAATTAGAGGATATTACATCATGCCTGTTATAATAAAATGTGTTTTAATTGATACACACTTAACATAGCAGGGTTTTTGGAGCAAGCAGATTTATACACAATAGGTGGCACAATGTTTTGAATGGGCAAGGTGACAATTAATGACACAAGTAATAAAAATCATGTTTTTTTTTAAGTCTAGTAACTATTTTTAAAGAATGTATCCCACAGGAATAATTCAATAATGGAGAAAAACTTATTTGTGCAAAATGCTTAGAGCTACATTGTGTATTTTAATTAAAAACTGAAAAATGTCCAAATAACCAGTTCTGAGAAAGTTGCTAAGTAGACAGTTCTATGTTAAATTAAAGAAATATTATATTGGTATTAGAATAACAAATGTGAGAACTATGTATAAATTGAGAATGAATAGTATAACTGAAATAAATTTAAATCTTGGAAGGCAGCATAGATATTGATTGCAATTATAAAAATTAAATCACATGATAATAACAAGCAAAGTACATATAATATGCATAGAGTTTGTATATAGAGATAGAAACTTGGGCTTTTTGTAGGTTTTTTCCAGTATGATTGTTCTAGAGACAGTATAACATGGAACAAGCCAATATGACAAATTAATACACATGCAGATTTGGAAACTGGCAGACTTTTTTTCAAATGCAAACTGCTATTACTATTGTATTTGTTTCAGAGAGTGGGGAGACAACCCACAGAATGGGAAAAAATATTTGCCAACTGCTTATCTGACAAAAGTCTAACATCAAGAATCTACAAGGAACTCAAACATGCTGAAAGGAAAAAAAACAAACAGTTCCTTTAAAAAGTGGACAAAAGACATCAATAGACACTTCTCTAAAGAAGACATAGAAGCAGCCAACAGTCACATGAAAAAAAGCTCAGCCTCATGAATCATCAGAGAAACACAAATCAAAAATACATTGAGATACCACCTAACTCCAGGAAGAATGGCCATTATTAATAAAACAAAAAACAACAGATGTTGGTGAGGCTGTGGGAAAAAGGGAAAACTTCTATATTTTTGGTGGCAATGCAAAAATGTTCAACCTCTATGGAAAATAGTGTGATCATTCTTAAAAGAATTGAAAATTGATCTTCCATACAATCCAGGCATTCCCCTGCTGGAAACATACCCAGAGGAATTTATGCTACTCTACAAAAAAGATACCTGCACACGCATATTTATTGCAGCACCATTTACAATAGCAAAAACATGGAACCAACCGTGTTACCCATCAAAACTGGACTGGATAAAAATAAGGTGGCATATATACACAATGGAATATTACACAGCCATAAAGAATAAGCAGACTCTGAACATTTATCATAATACTATAAGAAAGAGATTGGCAGTATGGGAGACTGCCAGGGGAGTGGTGGGCACATAACATTAATAAGGGTACCTGATCTCAAACCAGGCAAAGTGGGGACCAAAGGTAGGCCCAAACTTTACCTGTATGATGACCACTTGTCTACCTAATTCTGAATTGTCCCCCACATCTTTAAAATAAAATACATATTTAAAAATCCATCCTCGGGCTTGGTGGCTTAGCTTGTAATCCCGCGCTTTGGGAAGCTGAGGTGAGATTGCCTGAGCCCGCGGGTTCGAGACCCGTCTAGGCAACTTGGCAAGACCGCATCTCTGCAATAAATTAAAAAAAAATCAGCCTGGCATGGTAGTGCGTGCCTGTAATTCTGGCTACTTAGAAGGCTGATGCGGAAGGATCGTTGGAGCCCAGCAGGTCGAGGCTGCGGCCACTGCACTCCAGTCTGGGCGACAGAGTGAGACTCCAACTCAAAAAAAAAAAAAAAAAACCAACACTCTTTTCCTATTAACAGAATAGTGTTAAGGGGCTATTGGTTACTTCCATCACTGCAATGAGAGCGAAAATTAAATTTGCCAATGGTAGAAAATGCAATAATTATTCAAAAATTAAATCAAAATAATCTTAATAGCTTAGATAGCAGTACTATTTAAGTAGATGGTAAATTTTAATTCTATAAAATGTTAAAGAGATCATAATGAATTCCACAAAATAAATTATATTGGTAGGATTAATCTTGAGTGAAAATGAGTACATCAAGAATGAAAGAAAAAGGGAAAGGCAAAAATTGAATTGTCACTCTCTCAATTCAGTTTCCTATAATTCAGGAATTTCCACTCTCAGCTCTCTGAATTTTCAGAGTTCTCTAGAGAATATTTTTGATAATCAAATAGTCAAAACTCTTACAATGTATTGCCTAATTTCTGTATTATTCTTGCTTAATTTTTTTCTTATTCTCTCTGGTTTAGCTTTATTTTGCCATTCTCATACTTACTAGCACCAGTAGCAGTTAGAAAACAGATACAGTAAAGCACTATTAGTTTTAAACACCCATTATGATTTTATTTTAGCTGTTTGTTTCCTTATAAGGAAATTACTTCTATGAGTCCAGGAGGATGCTTACTGGCCTCTAAGCATCTCTAGCTTCTAGTACAGTGGCTCACAACGAGTATATTCAATAGGGGTTTCTTGAATCACCTGATAATTCTGGAAGAAATTTACTCAATTCTTATTGTTTATGAAAAGCATATTCCTGTTTTACACAGGAAGCAAAGCTTTCTTCGCACTTGCTTAGCATGGACACAGACTTTTTGGGCCCTTCAACAGACTATTCTTAGACAGGAAACTCTCAGGAAGAAGTAGCCTTAAATCTCCAAAAGAGTCTGCTCAAGAAAAGCAGGAAGAAATGTTTCATTTAAGGAGACAATGATAAAATGCATAATATGAGGAAAGCCTAGTGTTTGTCTGACAAATATATTCAGACTTGCAGAGGTCATTACATTTTCTTATTTCATAATTATATTTCTTCTCCTCAAATAAATTTAAAGGGAGTACATGAAACAATGGTTTACTTTCATTATGATCTAACATATTGAAAATAGCAAAGTAAAAGTAGAAAATTATTGTAATAATTCACATAAGTCAAGCTTAAATGGAAGTTTCCTTTGTCCATTTCACCATTTCCAGTGATTTTCTTTTTCTGTTATAGGAAGGTCAACAGTTTACTCCAATCTCTTTTTTATGTGGAGTCTGATTTTTATTTTTTTCCCAAATTAAAGGCACTTAATACAACCTCCCACTAAATATCTTGTGCAGATTACATTTATTAATTTTAAAATTATTTTTGAGTAGCTTTGACATTTTATCTTACAATAGATAATAAAAATATTTTAAATATATATATTTTCAGAAGTCTTCAGTTTCATACATAGGAAAATGATGTTTTTGAAGAACAATATACCAATATTAGGATTATTTTATATATATATTTAGGTATAGCATCTTCTGTTATAAAACCTGGTATATCTCACAAGTTAAATTATGTAAAGTTTTTTTCTTAGAAGACTGTTCAATAAAAAAATACAAGGATCAGGGAAGATGGTAATAGAGCCAAACTATGTGAGTACATGTGAGTGAGTGAGTATGGACAATTTTGTGTATGTGTCTGTGAGTAAATGGGCATGTGAGTGGTTGATAGATTGAAGACTTGGGAGCAAATGGCCAGGGTTCTCTTGGTGGAGCAACTGGTGTCACAGCTTCTCTGCTTTTTCCCTAGCACTTCCTGTGGCACAGAAGCTGAGCACCATTTTTAAAAATCAGCAAAACCTTTCCCAGGAAGAAGCTGTTGGGAGTGACTGCCAGCTTCAAGCTCTGCCTCACCACCACAGCACCTGGCCGAGCACTGGCAACAAAGGGTGTGGAGGGAGAACAGTGAGAAAGCAGAGGCAGAACCCAACTGGAGAAGATGTAATAGGCACCCTGCAACCTTCTTGAAAACTGGGCAGGGAAGTGGTCTGACTTGCTCACCATGGAGTAACAGACCTGATCTCTGTGATCAGCAAGTAAACTATTCAGGAGTTGATCAGACTCAGAGTATATCCTGAAAACACAAACTTCAGAAGGACAAGATGAATGCTGAGTCTCAGGTACCCCATCCCCTATCAGGATTCAACTGCAGGACAAAGGGTAAGACCAGAAAAAGATGATGAAATCTGCTGAGGAAATCAGTTGTGAGTCTGGGACTGACTCAACCCCCTCCTCCCCAGCAATCCTCTGAACATCAGACCCACATGGCTGGTGCACATCTGAGAGGGACAAACCAAGGCAGAGAGTGGACATCAGTCACAATAAGAGAATTCTACTCCAGAATAAACCTAACTGGGGTGCCCCCCACCACCACCCTGCCAGTAGCTGGGGAGGAGACAGTCCTATAACTCCACATAAGACCTGACCATACTAGAGTGGCAGGGGAGGATTGAAGCCCCACCTACCTTCACCACTCCCTCCTCCTGGCAACTAGCTAGCGGGGTGGGGGGGTGGGTGTTGTGAATGAGGCAGCAGCTCCACCAGAAACAGCAAAGGGGCTTACCTGTGAGCAGCTGAGAGGAGCAATTACAGAAGCTGCCACAAAAGAGTGCTTAGTGATTAGAAGTTTATTTATTTATTTTAATTTATTTTGTTTTTCTTTGCACATCAATGTGTATGTGATGGTTCAATCTGCATTCCCTCTGTTTTTTTCTTTCTTCTTTTCTTTTTTATTTTCTGTTTATGTGTGTATGTGAATGACTGAATGTTTTTCTTTCAGTGTCTTTTTCTTTAATCATCTCTTTTTTAAGTTTAATGTGTGTGTGAATGTATGTGTGAGGACTTGATTTGCATTCCCCACCTTTTTTTTTCCTTCTTTTGCTTTGTGTTGGATGTGTGTGTGTGTCTGTGTGTGTGTGTTTCTGTTTTTTT
>CAUYQG010238600.1:0-14930 GCA_963574415.1 Tarsius wallacei | reverse complement strand
AATAATGTTAGAAGTGCAAGTTGCGTGCCATAAGTAATTATTCCTAAGTAGGTAGGTTTCTTAATAGTTTTGATTTTCAGGTTTAGATTTAATTCTGTATTGACTTTTCAAACTTCCATCTTTTCTCTATGCAGATGAATTCTGTATGTATGAAAGAGGACTGGATCAGGAAAGAGTCTAACCTAAATTTGTGATCCCGTAGATACTAAATTTATGTTGGAAAATACTCCAGATACGGATTGGTCACTGGATTTGATTTGGTGTGGAATTCAGTGCTTAAACTGATTCCTCAGAAAAGAAATTAACATTATTTGGAGAGTATAACTTTACTTTTCTTTGAGGTGAATTCAAAAACTGAGAAATTAATGGACCCTTCTATTTAAATTGATTTTTTTTCATAAGGCATCAGACTCTCTATGCAGGTGATGTATCCCTTATACTAAATGCTTAGGATCAGAAGAGTTTTAAATTTCAGATTTTTTTTTCAGATTTTGGTTCAGCATCCCAAATGTGAAAATCTGAAATTGTCTAGAGGGCATTTCTTTTGAATGTAACGTCATAGTTAAGAAAGTTTTGAATTTTGGATTTTCAGGGTCAAGAATGTACAGTCTACGGTTTTAATTTGTCGTTTATCAGAATTACAAAGGCACTCTGCATACTGTATAGGTTTTGCTTCTCTGCTTAAAAGTTCAGTCTGTTGTTGGAACCCATATTTTCTCTTTAATCCAGTGTGCATTTTTTTGTTTTATGTTACCCATTAACAAATATTTCTTTATGGTAGTGATTTCATTCTAGTTTTTGTTTTAAAATTCTGGAATGTCTAAAAACTTAGTATTTGTCTAGCATTTTACCATAGCACACTAATTAGATATTTTTCACTCTTAAAGTTGCAGTAATGTGAATTGGGCCAGAAGATCAGAGTGTAACATGTGTAATACTCCAAAGTATGCTAAATTAGAAGAAAGAACAGGTAAGATGACCCCATTTTAACTAAATGGTTTTTCAAAGGACTAAATATCAATTTTATAGTTTTATCACCTTCCCATAAGCATACAGTAATAAGAGGATTCTGTTTATTCTACCTTTAATGCTTTTTACTGGTTTTATTTATTTATTTTTTCCCTCTTGTACACAGAAATTGTTTCATGATTTCACAGTTTATTAAAGAAGTGTTCCCTTCCTGGTTTAGATGTTTGTTTGCTTGTTTTTGAGTTGGAGTCTCACTCTTGTCACCCAGGCTGGAGTGTGGCACGCTAATGGCTACTGCAGCCTCGACCTGCTGGGCTTAGGCAATCCTAAGGTAGCTAGAACTACAGACGCACGCCACCACGCCTGGCTAGTTTTTTTTTTGTGATATATCATAGAGATGAGGTCCCACCAAATTGCCCAGGCTGGTCTCGAACCCTCAGACTCAGGCAATCCTATCGCCTCCGCCTCCCAAAGTGCTGGGATTACAGGCTGAACCACCACACCTGGCCTGTTATTAATAATGTTACAGTGATATTTTTTCATTCTTTTGATACCTTAGTATGACAGAAAGGGCACACTTTTTGAAAGTGTTCCTCTAAAGCTTAGGGAATGATTCTCAAACTTGGCTATGCATTAGAATCATCTGAGAAACTTTAACCAAGATTTCAAAGCACAGAAATGTCAAAATTCTTTGGGGCTGGATCCCCAAAATCTGCAGGTTGTTTGTATGGTTTTTGGCAATCATTGGTAAATGATAGCTTGCCACTGGTTTTGTGTGTTGTTAGTGGTGAAATGGAAAGGTTTACTTAATGTAGTTTTCCCGTTATCAGCAATTAGCCCAAACACATTATTCGTATACTTCAAATCTGGTTTTATTGCTCAACTGCTCATACAGCACATGATCAAAGGATTCCTTCTGTATATAGTCATCCTGTCAGACTTAGACCTGGTAAACTACTTCTCTGTTTTGCTTTCCTCCCTAACTTCAGACCCCTGTCACTGTCGTTTAGTTTCTGGGAATCAGAGGCTCACTGTTGAGTCCTTTGGACCTAGTTCTTCCAGACTACAACAGAAAGTCTACTTTTCTCTCCCCTTGCTCCCCCCCCTCACTTTTAGATTCTATTCTCACTTGTGAGGACATGGTAACCTAATAACCTCAACTTTGTTGTTTTCCTTTTTCAACCTTCATTATTGTCTTATTCTCTGGAAATGATTTTGCCTTTTTACTGATTGGGAAGGCCAAGACCTTTTGACAGGAGTCTCTTTTTTCCTTCTTTCTCCTTTGTAGGTTCTTCGTCTTCCTGTCAGGATTCCTCAAGATGCAGTCTCTAGGCTTGCTTGCTTCCTAGGTGTTTTCTTCTAAGCCCACAGTTTAAGTAGCCATCAGAATGCCATGATACCCAAGCTTATGGCTCTAGTGCAGACTTCTTTGACTCCTATATCCAGCTGCCTATTCAGCATTGCCATATAAATGTCAACCTCATTCTATCTAAAGTGAATTTGTGATCCCTTAACCCCCCGGGACCTGGCCCTCTTCCAGTGATCTCTTCGTGATTAGCACCACTCACCTCACACTTGCTGCAGAAGCCACAGGTCTAGATGGCCTTCGAAGCCTCGGTAGCTCCTCCATCTCTCACCCATCTCCCATTACCTCCCTAGGCCGAGATCATTATGTCTTGTGGGGAAGAAAAACAACTAGGTGGTTTCCAGGTGGGCTTCTTGTTTTGTTCTTCAAACTAAAAACTGCTTTTGTTTAACACCCTTTTAGGATAAAGTCTAAAGTTTTTTGACTGTTTTAAATATCTCAAAAGACAGTTTCTTTTTTCATATTTTTCTTGACCTATTTCATAACTCCTTTGCTAGAGTTTCACTGTTGCAAGAGCTGTGGTCTAACAAATTGAAGTCAGCACATTTTGTCTGATGCCTTCTCGCTTCCTTTTTTTAAATTTTTTATTATTTTATTTTATTTTATTATTTTATTTTTGGAGTTGGAGTCTCCCCTTGTCGCCTAGGCTCATGGCCACCGCAGCCTCGGCCCGCTGTGCTCAGGTGATCCTTGCACCTCAGCCTTCCAAGTAGCTAGAACCATAGGTGTACACCACCGTGCCCAGCTGATTTTTTGATTAATTGTAGAGACGAGGGCTTGCCAAGTTTCCCGGTCTGGTCTCAGACTCCTGAGCTCAGGCAATCCTCTCGCCTCAGCCTGCCAAAGTGCAGGGATTACAGGCGTGAGCCACCGTGCTGGCTCAGAGCATTTCTTTATCTGCTCTTTCTCTACAACAAATGAGGGTGGGGTGGGCAGAGGCCGAAGAATACACACAGCTCTGAGAAGTACAAGGGGAACCCAAAATAACTGGAATTTATATATTAAAAGTATATTTATTCATGCATGTTTAAAGTTCAGTCACCCTCAAAGTCCTCTCTGTTTGACGCAGTACATCTATCAAGATGCCTTTTCCACTGCTCAGAACAGTTTTTAAACTTGTCGGTTTTGATGCCTTTTAGTGCTTCTGCCATTTTTTGTTTCACCTCTTCCTCATCAGCAAAACGTTGCCCTTTGAGAATTTTTTTTTCAGCTTCGGCTGAGCCCGGGCACGGCGGCTGTGCACGACCCTCACTTTCCTTTATTCAGTGTCTTTCCACCATCCTAATGTCTTCAACCTTTCCCACTTCCCTGGCTATAAGGGCTTATTTGTCTTTGCTGGTAACAGTTGAAAGTGTGAAAAAACTTTTTCTTTTGCTCTCCAATTTCTCTTGGCTATTTTTAATAAAGAAGTACAGTTCAGGGAGTAATTTCCTAAGCATGGGGCAGGATATGAATAAAAAACTTGATTCCCTACCTCTGAAAGATCACTGGCATCTCCTGCATAATTCCGTCAAGTTGTTGTTTGATAATTTAGCCATTTTCTTGTCTTGAAGCTTAGGATTATGTATATTTTTGTCTGCTTTTCCTTTTTCAGCCCTTAAAGATAACTGCCTAGAAACAATCTTAATACATTATGATTTGTATTCTTTTGGATTATTCTTGGGAACTGAATTGTTAAGAGTCTAGAACCACAGAACTTTCTGGCTAATGTCTTCATTCCTCCTTTGGAGTACATGCTATGTTTATTCCCTTTTGTCTCTTCATTTCCATTGTCAAACACTCATTTTGAACCTGTGTTTGATTCTTCACTGGCCCTCACTCAGCTTTTTCCATTACTAGACAAATAGAAAAATATTTTCATTGCAAGACTTTTACTAAAAACCTGCAGAGATTCTTGGTTGCTTTCTAAAGCCTTCTGAGGAAACTCATATTCTTTAAATGATACTATAGTTGTGGTGGTTTATGGCGTCTTTCATTGAAGATATATTTTAGGCCACTGCACGAGGCTGGGGATATCTGAGTAAGCCACATATAGTCATATAGTGCCGAGGACAGTGAAGTCTTCTGAGAACACTGTGCTGGAGCTAAGAAATGGAAGATGAGTCACTGAAGCAGCACACACAGTTCTTCCTCGTGTGTGGGAAAAGAAGCGGGGGAGGAGGTGGCAAAGTGGAAGCAAGAAGACCGGTTTTTGTAGCCGTACCTGCAGTGCTGTAGATTGGAATGGAGGGGACAGAAGCACCATTCCGTTGATTCCTATACCTCGCCTGTCAAGTGGCGACGATGTGCTCAGGGTTTTTTAAGAGCAGGGTCTACTGTATTTCCCACGTACAGTGAGGAATTTGCAAGCTGGATTTGTTGAGTGGGTTCATGCAGCATACCATAATAGTCTTTTTTTTTAACCTTTGTTTTATTTTAGATTAGGGGGTACATGTGCAGGGTTTGTTACATGGGTTTATTGCATGATGATGGGTTTGGGCTTCTAGTGTACCCATCATCATCCAAGTAGTGACTGTTCTACCCAGCAGATCATTTTTTAGCCCTGACCCTCTCAGCCTCTCTCCCCTTTTGGCGTCCCTGGTGTCTGTTGTTTTTATCTGTATGTCCACGCTTACCTATTGTTTAGCTCCCGCTTATAAGTGAGAACATGCAATATTTGATTTTCTGTTTCTGATATTTCACTTAGGTTAATGGCCTCCAGTCCATTTATGTTGTAGCAAAGGACGTGATTTTGTTCCTTTTATGGCTGCAACAGACTATTTTGTTTATTTTTCTGTGGCCTATATGAGAATGTGAAAATAGCTTTGTATTAGCTGTGATGTTCATTTTAAAGTAATTTTACTGTTTAAGTATTGTGAAGATTATGTAAAGTATAGTGAAGAAAAGATATATATTTGTTTTTCCCCAGAAAATGAAATTTAAAATGATTTTTTAATGTCAAAGTCACAGGTTCTAATTTAAAAAATAATAATTGTTTAAAATAAATATACTTAACATTTTGCTGGTTTATGCAGTCTTTAAGTCTGAAAATGATTGGCCTTATGTACTTTATGTACTGATACTGCTCTGGAATATGTTACCAAACAGACGATGTTACTTTTGGTGACAAACTTTTCTGCAGGAGACTTATTTAGATCTGTCACCTTAAAAAAAAAAATTAGCACCTCATGTCTACAATAAATCAAAAATTAGCTGGGCGTGGTAGCGCACGCCTGTAATTCCAGCTACTTGGAAGGCTGAGGCGGAAGGATCACCTGAGCCCAGCAGGTTGAGGCTGCGGTGGCCGGGAGCAGCCACTGCACTCCAGTCTGGGCGAGAGTGAGACTCCAACTAAAAAAAAAAAAAAAATTTAGTTCACTTTTTTATTTCAGTCTTTTTTGTATGTCAAAGACCTGCCAAATGAATTGTAAGCATTAGTTGTGATACCAGAAGATAATGGCTTGCTAATCTTGACTACTTTTTTACTTTATTTTATTTTTTGTTTGTTTGTTGGAGTTGGAGTCTCTGTCACCCAGGCTGGAGTGTAGTGAGTGGCACTTTCACGGCCACCGCAGCCTCGACCTGCTGGGCTCAAGTGATCCTTCCGCCTCAGACTTCCAAGTAGCTGGAACTACAGGCATGCGCCACTATGCCCAGCTAATTTTTTTATTTAGAGGTGAGGTCTCGCCAGTTTGCTCAGGGTGGTCTAGAACCCGTGGACTCTGGCAGTCCTCTCACCTTGGCCTCCCAAAGCGCTGGGATTATAGGCGTGAGCTATTGTGCCCAACTTTGACTACATTTTTAATAGCAAGATTTTAATTCGAAAGTTAACTGGCTACTTCAGAGAACCTGAGTGACTTTAACTATATATATATTTTTTAATTGCATTAAAACCAGTAAAACCAAGGCTAAAGGGTGGCCTTTATTGTGTCATTTACCTGTGTAATTAGGAATTTTTTAAGCTCTAGTTAGTGACCTATTACATTTTGGCTTAGCAAAATATATCAGAAGATTTCAGACTCTCTGCAGCTGGTAAACAGTAAAATTCAGTACTTGGTTCTTATTAGGCCTACTCTTCCAGAAGAATTATGATAAACCTTAGAGGAGAGTCCTTTTAAAACTTGATTATAGCAGAGGTTTGAGAAAATGTTTCCACCCATTCCATTAATTGCTTAAATCATATAGGGCATTTTGAAATTGAAAAGAGCCACAAGTATAGCCATGTAACTTTTCAGCCGGGTTGTCTGACTTTGTTTTCTGCAGTGATTTTTGATATGCCTTCTTAAAGAAGAGTAGCATATTAGATAGGCAACTGTTACTGATAAGAGTCTGTTCTCTGGATGTAATTTGAGCATAATGTGTTTGGTGTTTAAGTGAATTGTCATAGGATAACAATTTATGCCCTCTTTTTTTAAGGATATGGTGGTGGTTTTAATGAAAGAGAAAATGTTGAATATATAGAAAGAGAAGAATCTGATGGTGAATATGATGAGGTGAGCTATATATTGGTATTCAAATTGAATACAAACTATAAAAACATCTTAGAAAATGATTTTAATGCAAAGGAAAAATGTTAAACGTATCTTTTTTGGAAGTACAGTTTGAGTCTCTTATGGCGGCTAAAACAGTTGTGGGAAATCATAACTGGTTTAAATGTTTAAAAATAGTTTTTTTTGAATACGTTAATTTTAATGCATTTTCAGCTGACAGGTATGTTTTGAAACTTTCTCTTTAGTTCGGACGTAAAAAGAAAAAATACAGAGGAAAGGCGGTTGGTCCTGCATCTATATTAAAGGAAGTCGAAGATAAGGAGTCAGAGGGAGAAGAAGAGGATGAGGATGAAGATCTTTCTAAATATAAATTAGATGAGGTAAATAATTTCCTTGTCCTATTTTCCCTTTGTCTTATTTTAATTATAATGTAATGTGAATCCTTTGACAGCCTTGGGTACTTGGTGAAAATATGTTCTGTTTTAATTTTTATCTCACAAAAATTTGGAGCTTCCACTCTGCCAGGTACTATTTTTGTTCTGAAGAATAATGATCAAGACAGAGCTACCCTTCTCTATTAAATTCTAAAGGAGGGAAAATATAAATGAACAAGATAATTTAGATAACAATAATGTTATGAAGACACATGATTTGATAACAGATAATTAGAAGAGCTGCTTTGATTGGCTCAGTGTGGTGGCTCATGCCTGTAATCCCAGCACTTTGAGAAGCGGGGTGAGAGTATTACCTGAGCCTAGGGGTTCAAGACCAGCCTGGGCAACTTGGTGAGACCTTGTCTCTACAATAAATCAAAAAATTAGCTAGGCATGGTGGCACATGCCTTAGCTTCAGCTACTTGGAAGGGTTGCATGAGCCCAGCAGATCAAAACTGCAGTGACTGCCACTGCACTACAGCCAGGGCAACAGAATGGGACTCTTACTCAAAAAAAAAAAAAAACCCCCCAAAAAGGAAGAGCTACTTTGTATTCTGTCCATGGATGATTTCTGAGGAGGTGAAAGCCAGCAATAAGAGTTTGGAGGCAGAGAACAGCAAATACAAGTTCCCTAAATAGGAAACAAGCCAGCAGCTTTCAAGAAGTCATACACAGACTGGTGGTGTTAGACTAGAGAGAAGAATGAGGTGAGGAGACAGCACCCACTATAGGGGTGATGATGATTGTCCTGTGGGCTCAGAGTATAAATTTTATGCCAGATTAAAGGTAGTTTGGAGGCCCTGGATTGCAATTGAAGAAATAAATACTTTTAAAGATACCAAATGGAAAATTCTTGGCAGCTAATTTGGTGTAATGCATTGTGTATAACAAAAAAGGAGGGGATGACTTCTAGATGTATGTCTGTGAAATATTTGGAACAACATTGTCAAGTCTCTTTAGCTGCATTGAAGAGTTTGGTAGGTGGATTGCAGAATTGAGAATGAATTTCCTGAGTTACGGGTGATGTGGCTGCATCCTTATGTCTAGTACACTTTTCATTTTTCCTAGTAGGTCACAAAATCCAAATGTCTAAATGTAATTGAATTCCTGTTAGGATGAGGATGAAGATGATGCTGATCTCTCAAAATACAATCTTGATGCCAGTGAAGAAGAAGACAGTAATAAAAAGAAATCTAATAGACGAAGTCGTTCAAAGTCTCGATCTTCACATTCACGATCTTCATCACGCTCATCCTCCCCCTCAAGTTCAAGGTCTAGGTCCAGGTAAACGGGTACAGGTCAAGGGTAACAACAGTCAAAATGTCAGTATCTAACTTCTTTATTTACAATTTTGTTTTTCTTGATTTAAATAAGCTTTCCTCTAAGATGTAATTTGTCTCCTTTTAAAAAGATTTTTCATATTAATGCCATGCAGTGATTATCCAGTATTTTTAGAAATGCAAAATCTTAACATGAAACTTTCCTAGCCTATTTTGCCCTCATGCTTTTTTTATTAAAATGATAAAAAATCAAATAATTATATACACTTACATTTAATTAAGTAGTTAGCTTATGTTTAGAGTTTTAGGTAAACAAGATGTATATTTTTATTAACAATGTTAAAGGCTAGCGTGGAAATTGTCTAGGTATTGATTAAATCGTAGCTTGTTACATAATGTTTTAATAGTTTACTTTGGTATCAGTATTCTGAATAAAGGAGAAAGTTCAGCCATATTAGTTTTGTTGACTTAATGCTCATAATTTTGAGATGTGGAGAAATAAGAGGACTCAGTTGATATTCTGTTTGAATATTCTTTTGCTTGGTAATATAAAATATATAATCTGACTTTATAGTTAACAATAAAAATAAAATTGTAGGTGAGTAAAAGCAATGACTTAAATAATGTTCTCTTGAAACACCTTATTTACAGCTAAGTGATGCCACAGGCAGTGAATTTTAATATTTAGGAATAAAATACTAATGAGTACTTACCATTAGGTATTTATTAATTGAACACCCTAAAGCCTGAAAGCTCAAAGAAGTGTGCTTATAAATGGTAACTTTGAGATATGAATGTAATAATCTTTTCCTGCAGGTTATTATTTTAAGGGACAAGTTAAAGGTGTGAGTTAGACTAATAAATGTTATTTAATTTGTGATTTTTAAAATTCAAATGGACCATATATACCCTTGCGACATATTTTTCAATAATTACCTAAAACAATGACATAATTATTATATATTTTCCCTTTGTTCTTTAAGCTTTGAGTGCACAGAAAAAATACATGTGACAACATTTAAAGCATCATACTAACTAGAAGCTGACAAAGTAAATAGGGCTTCATACAGGAAAATGATAGAAACATTCTAGAGAAATTAAATATGGACTGCAGCATTCTGTTTTCTTGCATATGTTCTGGGTAGCTTTTAATTAATTGTAGACATACAGTATTCATTGTCTTTCTAATAAAGTGATAATACTCAGTGTTTAAATTTGTACAGTTGAGTGATTTTAGGATAATTTAATCAAACTTGGAAAGTGATAGTTGATTATTAAAAAACTACCTTAAATTTTGTTATTAAAACAAAGAGTTTATTTAATTTAAAATACCATGTTTTGAACTCCCATGTAGTTATCTTTTTATGTGAAAATGAACTCTAATATATATCTTTCTTTCAGTGTTCATATCACAAAGCTCAATTAAGTGGTCCTGGAAAAAAAAATCCTTCCATGTTGTTCCAGGTCCCGTTCAAGAAGTTCTTCCAGTTCGCAGTCAAGATCTCGTTCCAGTTCCAGAGAACGTTCGAGATCTCGTGGGTCGAAATCAAGGTGAATGAGGTAGCATCTCTCTGTAAAGCAGAGAGAAAAAATATTTAAAGGCTGCAGAAGGTGTTGCTGCTTTTTCCCCCCTTATTTTGCTTCTACTTGTCAATTTTATTTTAGCATTAGAAAACTAATGCACTTGCCTCAGCTTAATTTTCTCACCATGAAATGTTTCCATTGCCAGCAGTGTGCCAAGACATTCCCATGATTGAATTAAGGTGTCAGTTTTGCAGTATGCGAGGTCTGTTACTTTGGTGCTAGGATGGGATGGAGTAGGAAGGCAAAGCCAAGTCTTACACCACATCTGCAGTATGTTGAGATAATGTTTGCAGTAGTAGTCCAAATGAAATTAGATGTGCAAATAAGAAGAAAGGTTTTACTCTATTATTAAAAGGAAGAATAGTAGGCCTGCCTCAGAAGAGGTTTTGTTTTTCAAGGCAGTTGTTCCAAATTTACAGAAACAACTTTTTCGTTATTTCAGATAAAGTTTTTACAGAGTGATATATACTTTACTTTTTAATTTTACCCAGAATAGTATAGATAGTATTTGTAAAACAAACACCCTTCTTACAAGTCAGGAAATAAGCTTTGATTAGTTAGGTAGAAAGGAGGAGGTCTCAAATAATAAACATTGTAAACTCTCAGGTTGCATTTAGTCAGACCTATAGAGGGAAACATAATGTGTAAAGATGTGTCTCAGGAAGTTTTTCTGTGTTTAGTCAAAATACGCTGCCTTTGTTTATAAGTTAATTTACAGTCTACAGAAGGCATTTACAATAAATAAGGAAGTGACTGAGGCTTTATTTGTGTGGAAATTCACACTGAAATTTAGTAATGGCTCTTTTGATAAAAATAATCACTGGTTTATTCAAGCCAAATCTAGCTTTAGCGGGATACTGCAAAGTAATCACATTTAGAAGAGAAGGATTATATGCACACTTGCATTAAGCCAATTCAAAATAGCAAATGTTTTTTTATTGTGTAGTATCAGGCTTTTAGTTCATTTCTTTTAGTGCATTTAAGGTAGAATTCCTTAAGTTCTGATATTCCTTTGGAAACCACTATAATTAAGGGTTACAGAACAACCTTCATATTCTTCCCATTTTTTCATTGCTTATAACTTTCCAAAGAATTCTCCTTTTGGGCTTTCTGGTTTTATTTTAAGCCCAAAGGTGAATTTTTTGGGAAGTTTGAGCTAAATTCCTTCAACCAAAATACATAAATGAAGAAAAAAAATTTACAATTAAATATTTGCATATTTAATTCTGCCTAAAGCATGTGAATGTCAACACTTCATACTTCATGGATAGTGGCTTTTCATAAAAAGTATTCTAAATATAAATTAAGTTTTAAAGTTACTCATTTTTAAAAAATGTTTAGTAATTTAATAAAGTTTTTTTTTTTCTGTCTGATATCCCTGATTTTTCTATAACACCTTAACTAATTAGTTGCATAATTCCACAAGGAATTATGTTTATTTTCCCTCAGGAAGTTGTATATAAGATATATACTTTCTCCCCAAATTGAAAGATAGTTTCTAAACATAAAGTCGTGTTGATTTTACTATTTGTGTATTCTTTGAAAAGCCTTAAACAAAAACAATTTTAAATTCTGTTTTGACATAGTAAGCTGGATTTTAATTACAAGTAATGAGCACTTAGAATTTTAAAAAGCAGTGAAATGAAAATAACTGTATTTAAGTAGAGTGTTTTCATGATTGATCCAGAAGTCTTCTGGTGTGTAAGCAGTAAGTATTCTTACTCCGTTTTCATGGTCATTGCGCATCCTGTTTATTTTGGAGCTCTCTGATAACTAAGCCGCCCTCCTCATTTCTTCTTTTGACGAAACGCTTGATTTGTTTCTCAATCAATGAAGATCCAGCTCCAGGTCCCACAGGGGCTCTTCTTCCCCACGAAAAAGATCCTATTCAAGCTCGTCGTCTTCTCCTGAGAGGAACAGAAAGAGAAGTCGTTCCAGGTCTTCTTCATCTGGTGATCGGAAAAAAAGACGAACAAGATCACGGTCGCCCGAAAGGTTTGGGTTTCTGTAGAAATAAGAATGGGTGTTCTGAAGTGTGTTTAACAGATAAACTTCCTAGTCAAGGGTTAGATTTTTGTTGCCTCCTTCGTTCCAACTTTAAATTATACATTTCAACTTTGAACTTCAAAAAAGTAGATTACATTGTTTAGCCTTTGTACTTTGATCAGATTGTTTAGAATAGTTGTACATCAAACTATTCCTTGACCATTTTATTGTTTAAATTTTAATTTCCATATATAATTATTATAGCCAACTCTCGGTTATTTCTGCCTTTTAGTATTGCAATTCATAAACTGTATGTTGTAGAGTAATTTACAGGTTGATTTTTATATTTATCCAAAATTAACTTTCAGATCATTGGGAATCTGTCCTCATTTAAATATGTGTAAATGCATTTCCACAGCAAATTGTTTCATGCCCTTTATAAGGAAATTGCTCCTTGTAGCTCACACATTTTTTATCTTGCATTCCAAATATTTTTTGAGGAAGACTTTTATTAGGTTACTTTATCTGTATTGACATTTTTAAAATTTGGAGAATGTAACTGTCATCTATCAGCCTTGTGTGCAACAGGCTAATTACTCAGTTTCATTTACTTTCTCTTGGTTCTCAATGTCTAATTTTATAGTCATTTTAATGGCTTCATTTGTAATCTTTGCACATTTTTCATATCCTATTAGCTTGTGAAAATAAGGATTATGTAAAGTTTGATAATTGCTGGGTTCAGTGGTAGGATTATCTTATGATTCCTACTTGTACAGAATGATTAGTTTTGCTTCACATTTTGAAATTTAGATATTAAGATTACACACAATTAGAATTGTTTCTGTGCATTTGTTTCTTTGTAAGAAAGTTACTCTGTATTTGAGTGAAATTCATTCTGTTGCTTCCTTACCAACTCTGCAAATTTTTTTTATCTTAGCCACATATAATCCCCCTAGTTGGTTGTCATCTAAACTTAATGAACATGTTCTCTATTCCATAAGCCAGGTGATTGGTGAAAACACTAAACAACCCTGAGCCCAGGGCCAACCCCTACGGAACACCACTACTTTACCCAGGTTGATATTGACTTATTCGTATTAGCTGCATGAATATAACCCTATAACTAATTGTACAGTCATCTTGTGTGACCTAGATTTCCAGTACCTAATTATTTGTGAATATGTTTTCTCTTACACAGTTGGAAGCCTTGCTTTGTTTTTTGTTTTTCACATATAGACATACAACACTTTGTACAGTATATCACAGAGATTTGTTTAGTCACACTTCATTACCAAGCTTTTTATATGCTTCTCTTGTACATTATCTGTAAGTTTGCACATTTTTGCAAGGCGTTTATTCATCTTAAATAATTGAGAGGTGGCTATATTTTGAGATGAGAAGATATTATTAGATGGTGGAGAATCTTTAATTCATGACATTATCGGGCTCCCATCCAAGCCTAAAACACCACGTTATTTTGTGTGTGTGAGTTTACATCTTAGTTCCTAATTACTTTGGCAGCGTCAGGGTATTTGATTTTCATATCTTTGCAGCTCTGGCTTACTAGAATGCCTGCTTTCTCCGTTGTGTCTTACAGGCGCCACAGGTCATCTTCTGGATCGTCCCAATCTGGTTCCCGTTCAAGTTCAAAAAAGAAATAATGCATTAAAATTTACATCTTTAAACAATCCAGTACAGTGCATGAAGCATATTTTTAAAGAAGTTGGTGTCTTACTTGGTCAGAAGTGCTAAATCTGCTAGTAGAGGTGCATGCCTTTCATTGCTTTTAAGAACAATACAGCTGTGTTTATTTGTGAGGTTAAAAGTAAATAGCATTTTAAGCCATAATGTCTCGGAATAGATGCTCTATTTGTCATTCATTATTTACAACAATTTGCTTCATTTAAAACCATCTCAGCATAACTGTTCTTTGTTTCCTAATTTAAACTCTTTTTTCCTGTTTTCAAAGGTAGCCTGTCTGTTGAATAAGACCAGGATTACCTAGACTTGCCTAAACTTTGGGCATAGAGGCAAGACTGGTAAACTAGTGGGAAACAACTTGTTTATGTTAATCTGGAAAATAAGTCAACCTGTTTAGGTTGTTAACCTGTGTCGAAATGATACTCAACAAAAAAAGTTAAACTAAGTTGTCAGGCAGCCAGCTGGAAACTTCCTTATTTTGAAATTCCCTGTGCTAAGGGTGCCTTAGAATCACTGTCGCTCTTTTATCCAACTTTACTTTTTTGCACCACCACATTTAATGCAAAATAATTTTGTATTTACAGGAGAAAAGTGTTACTCATTTTTCTTTCTGACACATCATTTGGGGCAAGAAAGTCCAACAACTTATCTTTTCTGTACTGATACAGTTGCCTGATTGGACAAACATCTTGTTTGAAAATGTTTATCAATATTTTAAGAAGCTTTGTGTGTTATCCTTTAAAACCTAGTTATCAAAAATGATAGAGTAGAAAAGGTTAAATCATAGTTAGTGAGCAAATTGAAGAAAGCTTTTGAAGCATATTTCTCCTTTGGTGAAAGGCCAGTGGAGACATTATAAATTTAAACGTTTGCCTCAAGATGTTTATACACACACTGTAAAATTTTTTTCTGAGTAAAAATGACTGCTTATCTGCATGATGTAAACAAAAGGCATTATTTTTCCTATCCATATGAAAGAACTTATGGCTTAAAATGCTTCCAGAGTTTATTTCTCAAAATTAAAATCTGGTCACGTGAGCTCCATTTTGTTTTCTGGTAAAAAATAAAAAGGTTTCTCTTAACAGTATCTTCAGTGGCAATGCAAGGTAAGTATATTAAGGGAAATCAACAATTGTTCTGG
>CAUYQG010238594.1:0-12535 GCA_963574415.1 Tarsius wallacei | reverse complement strand
TTTGATCCATTTAGAGTTAATTTTTGTGTATGGTGATAGGTAGGGGTCCTGTTTCAATCTTCTGCATGTGATCAGCCAGTTTTCCCAGTACCATTTACTGAATAGGTTCTCCTCTCCCCAGTGGTTGCTGTTGGAGGCTTTGCCAAAGATGAGTTGATTCAGGAATTGAGGCTTTCCCTTATGAACATAGATGCAAAAATCTTCAACAAGATTCTAGCAAATTGGATCCAAAAACACATCTCAAAAATCATCTGCCGTGACCAAGTAGGCTTCATCCCCAGGATGCAGGACTGGTTCAACATTCATAAGACCATAAGTGTAATTAAATATATCAACAAATGTAAAAACAAGAAACACATTATTATATCATTAGATGTAGAAAAACCTTTTGATAAAATCCAGCATCGCTTCTTGATTAAAAACCTTTAAACGCCTAGGTATAGAGGGAACATACCTCAAAATAGTAAGGGCCATTTACAATAAACTCACAGCTAGCATATTGCTAAATAGACAGAAACTGGAAACATTTCCCCTGAAAACTGGAAAAAGACAAGGCTGCCCACTCTCACTCCTCTTGTTCAACATTGTGTTGAAAGTCCTAGCTTGGGCAACTAAACAAGAGGAGGAAATCAGGGGTATCCAAATAGGAAAAGAGGAAATCAAGTTATCCTCTTTGCTGATGATACGATCCTATACCTTGAAAATCCAAGCGAATCTGTCAAAAACCTGCTTGCACTGATAAAAGACTTTGGCAAAGTCTCAGGGTACAAAATAAATGTGCAAAAGACATTTGAATTCCTATACACCAACAATAAGCAGGCAGAGACCCAAATTAAAAGCACAATCACATTCACAATAGTCACACAAAAAAATGAAATACCTCGGCATCTTCCTAACCAGAGAAGTGAAAGACCTTTACAATGAGAACTACAAAATGCTGCTCAAAGAAATCCAAGAAGACACAAACAGATGGAAAAATATTCCATGCTCATGTATAGGAAGTATCAACATTGTTAAAATGTCCATCCTACTAAAGGCAATCTACAGATTCTACGCAATATGCATTAAGTTACCAACATCTTCCAGGTCTTCTTCTCAGACCTGGAAATGACAATACAGAAATTCATATGGAAACATAAACCACCACGAATAGCCAGAACAATCCTTAGCAAAAGAAACAAAGCAGGAGGTATCACACTTCCAGACTTCAAACTTACTATAAGTCTACAGTAATCAAAACAGCCTGGTATTGGTATAAGGACAGGCATATAGACCAATGGAATGGGATAGAGATTCCAGAAGTAAGTTTCTGTAATGTAAAGTTATCCCAGCAAATAGATGAGTGTAAAATATCTTGGATAGATGTAAAACATCTAAGTAACTCACACAAAAGGAAAACATTAAATGAAGAAAACATAATCAACTCTCAAAGACAGAAAGGTTTGTATACATTAAATTCATTCTTTCCTAAAATTATAGTGAGGTGAAATGTATGAAATTGTTACTGGTGACAGTAATCTCCTTTCTCTAATGGGACTTTATTGGAAACACTTAATGCTATCAGAAGTCACTACAAGACTATCTTCTGGAATATTTTACAATCTCGTCACTTAGCATAGACATGTTGCATGAATATTAAAATAGCCTGATTTCAGGTAGTTCATCAGCAGTGACCTTCAGGAATACTGAATACTCTTGGGAAGTTTGAATTTAGAGAAAAAGATCTAACCAGTCAAGTGTCTAATTTCTTCTTTACATCATACTTTGAGGGAACTGGAGGGAATAAAGAGGTGCTTCATCTTTTCTGAGGAGAGATTCATTTAATACTAAATGTATTTTAATTTAACCATAGCCATCAACATACTTGAATATGATATTTCTCCAAAATGGAACCACTGGAAAATTATTATTCTATATGCTTCTGTCATTATTATACAAGTATAGTGCTTATCCTTTAAGATTTTACCTCAGAAGTAAAAAAAATACATCAAAGTAGCACAGTGGAAATTCCAGGGACAGATTTCCAGATGCATGGAAAAATTTTTAGGAGTGTTGTTACAAGTCAGTAGAAAAAAATGAACTAGTCAATAGCTAGTCTTGATACATATTAATGGAGAAAATATACATTTTGCATCATATTTAAGAATATTAGCATATATAAGAAAATATATCAAAATAATCTTACAACCTTGGTTTGGAAAAACATATTTTTAAACTTAAAGATATCTTAAACAAAAAGCACAAACTGTAAAGGAAAAGGCTAATCAGTTTGGCAAATTCAAATTTTAAAACTTGTAAACAACACCTGAATAAAAAGATACATGACAGACCGAGGGAAGATATTTACAAACCCAAAGTTATTTATATTCAGGCTATATAAAGAGCTCCTACAAAGGAACAAGAAAAAGACAAAAAAAACCCCAAAAACCTAGACATACAATGGGCCAAGACTCTATATAGGCAATTTATGAAAGGCAAGTCAGAATGTCCGGTAATCATATTACTAACAATACTCAGTCACACTACTAACTGAAGTGCAAATTAAAATGAGAGGATATTGATTTATACTCATGTAGATTGGCAAATATTTTAAAAGTCTGAATTTTTCAAGTTTCAATGAGAGTTTGTAGCATCAGAAACTCTTATACAATTAAAAAAACGTATGAGGTCCATCTTTGGAGTTGTCTGAACCCTATGGACCAAGAAGTCTTTTCTGCATTCCTTAAAGAAACTCTTGCACATATACAAGGACACATCTACAAAGAGACTCAATTCAGCATTGGAAGGAGACTGGATAAATTACATTGTAATTGTACAGTGAAATATTATATAGTTGTGAAAAACAAATAAATCACAACAATATGTGTCAATGTGTCTGCAAGTTCTGACAATCAGGTTCACAAACTTTTTTCTCTCACCCATGCCAGATCTGGCATGTCTCCCTTTCTTTCCTCTCTTCTTTCTCTAATAAACTTCGTTGGGAAAAAAAAAGTTTACAAACTTGCCACTGTGCACTTTTGTTGGCAGCACTGTGCAAATAACTCAGTAAGGTTTCATAACCTTGGAATGTCAGTGCCTCATAGCTGTGTTTGTGTCAACGTGTGGTGGTGTCTTGTTGAGTGGTGCTCATTATTGTTGTTGCTTGTTTTTGTGTGCTGTCACAAGAATAGCAGAGCTTGAATTAGAGCAACAAACAAACATTAAATTTCTTGTTAAACTTGGCAAGAGGGGAAGTGAAATCAGGGACATGTTAGTCCAAGTTTATGGGGATAGTACAAATGGATTAAAAGTTTTTCTGAGGGGAGAGAAAGCATCACTGATGAAGAGAGGTCAGGATGGCCAGTAATGAGAAGAACTGAAGAAAATTTGTCAAATTGTGTCAAAATTGTCATCTGACTATGAGAAGATCAAATAAACATTGACAGAGGAACAGTTAGGAAAATCTTAACTGAAAATCTTGGCATGGGAAAGGTGTGCACAAAATGGTCCTGAAGGAACTCTTGCACATGACAATGAACCAGCTTGCATGGCATTAGTCTGTGAGGGAATTTTTACCCAGTAAACAAACTTTATTGAAGCATCCTCCCTACTTACCTGACCTAGCCCCCAGTGACTCCTTTCTTTACCTGAAGATAAAGGCAATCTTGTAAAAAAGACATTTTGATGGCATTCGGGACATCAAGGGTAATACGCTGACAGCTCTGATGGCCATTCCAGAAAAAGAGTTCCAAAATTTCTTTGATGAGTGGACTAGGCTCTGGTGTCAGTGTATAGCTTCCCAAGGGGAGTAGTTTGAAGATGGCCATAGTGATATTCAGCAATGAGGTATATAGCACTTCCTCTAGGATGAGTTTGTGAACTTAATTGTCAGATGTCACAAAGCAAAATGCAGAAGTAAATGCCTAGTTTATTAAGAGTCCCTTTAAAAAAAAAGACTACTCTTAGGGAGGTTTTAGGCTCACAGCAAAGCTGAAAGGAAGGCAAACAGATTTTCTCTCTATCCCCTGCCTTCACATCCGCATAACTTCAGTCATTATCAGCATCCTTCACTAGCATAATATATTTCTTACCATTGATGAACCTGACACATCATTATCACCCAGTTTGTTGTTACAGTAAGGTTTACTCTTGGGGTTGTACATTGTATGGATTTGAATACATGTATGATGACATGTAACAATTATTACAGTATCATACAGAATATTTTATCTGCCCTAAATATCTTCCATCCTCCACATCCCTCCTCATCCCAAACCCTAGCAACCACTAGGGTTTTTTTAGTCTCCACAGCTTTGCCTTCTATAGACTATCATATAGTTGGACACATACAGTATGTAGCCTTTTCAGATTGATTTATTAACTTAGTATTAGGCATTTAAGATTCCTTCATGTCTTTTCATGCCTTAATAGCTCATTTCTTTTTAGCACTGAATAATGTTCCATTTTCTGAACATATCACCATTCATTTATTCATTCAACTACTAAAGGACATCTTGATGGCTTCCCAGTTTTGGCAATTATGAAAAAATTGCTATAAACCTTCATGGGCAGATTTTTTGTGGGCCTAGGTTTTTAACTCATTTGAGTAAATACCAAAGAGCACAATTGCTAGTTCATAAAGTAAGAGTATGTTTAGTTTTTAAGAAATTGTCAAACTGTCTTCCAAAGTGACTATACCATTTTGCATTTCCACCAGCAATGAATGACAGTTCCTACTGCTCCACTTCCTTGCCAGAATTTGGTGTTGCCAGTGTTTTGGATTTGAGACATTCTAATAAGTATATAGTGGTATCTCTTTGTCGTTTTAATTTGCATTTCCCTGATAACATGCTGTGGAAGTCTTTCATATGCTCATTTGTCATTTGTATTTCTTCTTTGGTGAGGTATCTGTTAAGGTCTGGCCTGTATTTTAATCAAGCTGTAGCTGTTTACTCATTATTGAGTTTAAGAGTTCTTTGTATATTTTGGACAATAGTCATTTGTCAGACAAGGTTTTTGCAAAATTTTCTTCTAGTCTGTGGGTTGTCTTCTCATTCTCTTGACAGTGTCTTTTGCAGAGTAAAAGTTTTAATTTGGATGAAGTCCAGCTTATCCATTTTTTCTTTCATGTATTGTGCCTTTGGTGTCAAATTTAAAAAGCCATTGCCACACTCAAGGACATCTAGGTGTTCTCCCATGTCATCTGTTAGGATTTTTGTAAGTTTGTGTTTTGCCTTTAGGTCTATGATCCATTTTTAGTTTTGTGAAAGGTGTAAGGTCTCTTCCCTAGATTCATTTTTCCGTATGTGTTGTTCAATTGTTTCGGCACCATTTGTTGAAGAAACTATCTTTGCTCCATTGTCAAAGATCAATTGACTCTGTTTATGTGGGTCTATTTTTGGGCTCTGTATTTTATTCCATTGATCTGTTTGCCTGTTCTTTTGCCAATGCCACATTGTCTTGACTGCTATGGCTTTATGGTAAGTTGTGAATTTGGGTAGTGTTAGTCCACCAACTTTGTTCTTCTCCTGTAATATTATGTTGACAGTTCTGGATCTATTTCCTCTCCATATAAACTTTAGAATCATTTTGTCAATATTTACAAAATAACTTGTGATTTTAATTGGGATTACATTGAATCTATAGATCAAGTTGGGAAGAACTGACTTCTTGGCAATATTAAGTCCTCTTATTCATGAACATAGACTATTCCTTTTGTTTTATTTTATTTTATTTTATTTTAGTAGGTGTTTCACTGTCACTCAGGCTGGAGTGCTCACAACCACCTCAGCCTTGACCTGCTCGATTCAGGTGATCCTTCTGCCTCAGTCTTCCAAGTAGCTAGAACCACAGGCACATAACCATCAAACCCAGCTAATTTTTGAACTTATTGTAGAGATGAGGTCTTGCCAGGTTACCCAGGCTAGTCTCGAGGTCCTGGACTTAGGCAATCCTCTCACCTTCACCTCCCAAAGTGCAGGGATGATGGGCGTGAGCCACCGTGCCTAGCAGAATATTCCTTTATTTATTTAGTTGATCTTTGATTTGTTTTTTCATCAGAATTCTGTAGATTGTCTCATGTTAATCTTGTACATATTTGTTAGATATCTACCTAAATGTTTCATTTGAGAAAGTTCTAATGTAAATGGGATTGTGTTTTTATTTCTAATTTCACATGTGCTTTGCTGGTATATAAGAAAGTGATTGACTTTTGTTTACTATGTATCCTGCAACCTTGCTGTAACTACTCACTAGTTTTAGAGGACTTTTGCCAATTCTTTTGGATTTTCTCCATATGAGTATTTCATCTGTGAACAAAGACAGTTTTATTTATTCTTTCCTAATTTGTATACCTTTTATTTCCTTTGCTTGTCTTATTGTATTAGCTAGGACTTCCAATGCAATATTGAAAAAGAGTAATGAGACATCCTTACCTTCTTCCTAGTCTAAGTAGGAAAGCTTCAAATTTCTCAACATTGCATATGACATAAAAGATTTTTTGGTAGATATTCCTTATCAAGTTGAGGAAGTTTCCTTTCATAATTTTTATCATAAATAAGTGTTGAATTTTGTCAAATGCCTTTGCTGCAGTTCTTGATTTGATCATGTTTTTTTCTTTTTTTAGTTTGTTGATGTGATGAGTTGTATTAATTGATTTTCAAATATTAAACTAGCCATGTATAACAAAGATAAATCCTTCTTGGTCATGGTGTATATTTAATTTTACATATTATTGGGTTAGATTTGTTAATGTTTTGATAATCTTTGCATCTATATTCATGAGCGATATTAGTTTGTAGTTTTCTTTTCTTGTAATACATTGGTATGGATTCAATTTTAGTGTATGCCAGCCTCACAGAATGAGTTAGGAAGTCTCTTCTCTGCTTCCATTCTCTGAAAAATATTGTAAAGAATTGGTATAACATCTCCCTTAAATATTTGATGGAATTCACTAGTTAACCCATCTAGGCCTGATGCTTTCTGTTTTGAAAGGTTATCCATTATGGATTCACTTACCCTTTTCTTTCAACTCCATGTTTCCCCCATTCACAACACAGATCAGGCACAGGGCCTGGGCTGAGGCATATATAGGGATAGGTTTGCTCTGTTTCCTTTTTCTATACAGTCAGTGTAAGAACACAGCCTGTGGTAAGCACCAGGAGGCCCTGATTTGATTTCTTTAATAGATATGGGCCAATAGAGATTGTCTATTTCTTCTTGTGAGCATTTTGGCAGATTGTATATCTTTTGAGGAACTGGTCAATTTAGTGTAGGTTATGAAATCTATGGTATACAAGGTGGGGACCAAAGTGAGGCCCAAACTTTACCTGTATGATGATCATTTATATATCTCATCCTGAATTGTATTCCCACATTCTTATGTCTAGGTGTAGGTTTCTTACATTTATACTGTTCATTTATATTCTCAGTCATTATTGTTTCAAATATTTATTTTGTTTTTTTCTCTTTCTTCTTCACATTCTGCCCTTTCATTACATGTATGTTATACCTTTTTGTAGTTGTCCCACAGTCCTTGGATATTCTGTTCTTTTTTTTCTTTAACTTTGTTTTTGGTATCTATTCTCTTTGCTTTTCAGTTTTGGAGGTTTCTGTTATCGTCGGGCTCAGAGATTCTTTTCTTGGCCATGCCCAATCTATTAATAAGTCCATCAGTGATATTCTTCATTTCTGTTACAGTATTTTGATCTCTAGCACTTCTTTTTGGTTCTTTCTTAGAGTTTCCGTTTTTATGTTTACATTACCCATCTGTTCTTTCCTACCATCTACTTTCTCCATTAGCACTCTTAGCATGTTAATCATAGTTGTTTTAAATTTCTGATCTGATAACCCCAACATCCCTTCCATGTCTGATTTTGATGCTTGCTCTCTCTTCAAGTTGTGATTTTGCCTTGTAGTATGCCTTGTACTTTTTTATGGTTATTCAATCTTGATGTACCAAGTAAAAGAAACTGCTGTAAATTAGTAAGATATTGGGGAAAGAAAGCATTCTATAGTCTTATGACTATGTCTCAGTCTTTTAGTGAATTTATGCTGGTGAACGCTGGACTTCACAAGTGTTTCTCAGTTTTTTATTTTATTTTATTTTTTGCCCTTTTAGGTACATCAGAATAACTAGAGCAGGCTGGAGTTGGATATTTCCCTTCTTTTAGGTCAATTTGGCTCTGATAATACCATAGAAGTTTAGGTATGGTTAACTAGTAACTTTTCCTGAAATAGGCCTAGTTTAAAAACAACAACACCAAGTGTTCTGTCATATTTCAAACTGATTCCTTTAAGTGTTCCATCATATTTCAAATGGATTCCTTTTTCCTCTTCCCTGGCTGGAAACATGAAAGGGCTTTTCTCCTATAAATATGTGAGAACCTGGTTGAGCTTCTGGAGGTAAAACAAAAGTGTGGGCATTGCCCGAGACTGGACCCTTTAGAGGTTTTTATCTCACAGATTTGTCTATACTGAGTTTCCAGCAATTTGTCAACTATAGTTCTGTTTTTCCTACCTTTCCACTGATTTCTGTGACAATCTTTGCTCATGAGTCTCTGTTGTTGTAAGCCATGACTTTCTGTATTTGTCTATTTCTCTCCGCAGTCTTGGGGACAGTGGTTTGCCTTTTGTCTTCACCTATTTTATGGATCCAGAAGAGTTGTTGATTTTTCTTTTAATCTGTTCAGCTTTTTACTTGTTAGGCCAGGGTGGTTACTTCCATGCTCTTTATGAGACTAGAAACTGAAAGTCAACTGAGTTGACTCTTTTCAACATTATTCCTTATATATCTGTATGCATAAAATACTTTATAATTTTCCTACGTAAGAAAATAAAATGAAGACTTTCATTATGAGTGTCAGTAAGTAGACAATGGGTATACTTTTTCAGTCTGCCTCACAACAGCTATTCTGATCACAGGGTTGAGTCAAAGTACAGGACATGTCTTATGTAAACCAATATCTCTTGAGAGGGAATTCATATTACATGTGGTTATCCATTTTAAAAAGTAACAGAATCACGATCTCTTTTCCCAAATATATGGGGGTTTGATAGCATTTAAAGAAAGTAAGTAATAAAGAAGCTTCTATCACATTCTGTGCACAGTGTATTACAACACTTCCTGGCAGATCTAACCTGCAGAAGCTGCATCTTCAAGTATTAAAGAAAAAGTGAGAGAAAGGAAGAGAAAGTTTCAGCAACAGAACACTAACTGTGCATAAGTAAAATTGCAAAATTTAGCAAATAAAAATACAAGACACTCAGTTAAGTTTGAATTTCAGATAATAAATACAGTTGACCCTAGAACAGCATGGTGGTTAGGAGTGCCAACCCTCTACATAATCAAAAATTTGTGTTTAATCATTGATCCCCCAAAATCTTAACTTAAACTAATAGCCTACTGTGACTGGAAGCCTTACCGATAACATAAACAGTCAATAAATGCATATCACATAGATATTATACTCTGTATTCTTACAATAAATAAGCTACAGAAAAGAACATGCTGTTTAAAAATCACTGGGAAGATAAAATGTATTCACTGTTTATTAAGAGATGTGGAGCATTGTAAAGGTCTTCATTATCAACTTCATGTTGAGTAGGTTGAGGAGAAAGAGGAAGTAGACGAGTAGGAATTGCTGTTTCAAGAGTGGCAGAGGCAGAGAAAAATCTACCTGTAAGTGGACCCACACAGTTCAAATCTATGTTGTCCAAGGGTCAGCATAATTTTTTAGAATGAGTGTGTCCTAACATAAAGAAACTCTCATGACTTAGGCACTGTAAGTACAAGATTTTCTGTTAGAAAGTAATGTGGAGTAGCAAACAAACAAACAAACAAAAACCAACAATAAAACAGGGCTTGGCTGTCTGAGTGGAGTTTGAACTATAACTCTTTAGCTGTGTGACTCTAAGTCAAGTGCTTAACTTCCCTGAGCCTCATTTCCTCATTTCTTAAAAGAAAGTAATAATACCTATCTTCCAAGAGTAACTAAAATAGCATATATAAGGACCTGGCTCTTAGTAGTTACTTAATAAATAATTTTTAAAAATCCATTTAACAAAACTGAATGCTTAATATGACACTTCTCTCAATAAGATGAATAAGTAACGGTCTCTTATTCCACAAGACCTGTTTGTCTGTTTGATCTTATGAAAGATATTTACAAGCCATATCAACAATCACCACACAACACAGTATGTTCAAATAGTAGAGCTATCTGTTAAAGATGTAGTCCACTTCTTGAAAAGAAACTATGAGACTCCATGTCCTCTACATCAGACACCAGACGACATACCCTTTCATTTTAAAGCCTCTTTGGTCTAGCCTGAAGATATCTCTGAGGCGTATGTTCTACTTCTCCATCTCAATATGTTCTTTATGTGCATGTTTTCTTCAATGTGTCATGTACTTTAGAATTAGATGCTTTGGTTATACTGTTTTCACCAGACCTTCTCCTTATCTGCTCATCAAAATCCAACACCATCTTTGAAATTGAATTCAAAAGATGCTGCCTTTGCGATGTTTTCCCAGTCCCCTCAGTCAGAATCAGTCTCTTTCTCCTCTGTCCTACCAAGCAAATTCACTTAGACGACTGTTGTGGGATGTAAGCGTAATCGTTTTAGAATGAAGTTTCTCTTGCATCGGTCTATCTTCTGCACTTGTTTATTGTGAGTAGGAATACAATTTATTCATTTTTGTGTCAGCTCCGTAAATAGCATATGACATGTGTTCAGAACATGTTTGTGTTGCCTTTACAGATGGAATTAGGCTATTATTTCTATGAATGCAAACAATCATGAGAATAAAATCTATTCTCAGTTAAGTGCCTGAGGGTAGCGTTTTGAATTCAACGGAGACATAAAAACTTGACACACATTTATTGTGACATGGAATTGGCAATACAACACACTCCAGTGTGAATGGAAGGATGTGTTGTGAACAGAAACAAAGAAATTTGCACAATATGTAAAGCACAGTCTTGTTTATATAAAAAAGTTATTATTTTTGTATACATTAGATTATGTATGAAAAAACCTGAAAAACATATTCTAAATTATTGTTGATGGGAGTGGAATTATGAAAAAATTACCCTAGGTTATAAACTTCTACAGTATTTCAATGTTTTACAATGAGCAGTTATAAATTTTGTAAACAATAAAAAAATTTTGGAAAATAATAACCCAAGGAATTATGTTATTGAACGTTTGCCCATTATTGTTTACATATTAAAACTTTCAACCTTTTGTTTAGTATAAAAATAAGACTTTCTAAATAATAAGTAAATGGCAGTAATTCTATTTTTATTTACTTTTTTAAAAATTGAGAGTAAAAGTAAAAGACAATGTTTGAAGTATATATACATTATAAGGCTAACTCTACCTAATTAACATATACATTCCCTGAATTGTACCTTACATCTTTAAAATTAAAAAATTTTAAAAACTCAAAACCTTATACATTGCCTCCCAAAGCTGTCATGTTTGTGATGAGAATACTTAAAAGCTACTGTCGTCATTTTTTAGGAACATAATATATTTTTAGCTATAGTGACCATGTTATACAATAGATCACATAAACTAATTTCTTCTGTCTTACTAAAATTTTCCCTCCTTTAACCAGTATTACCTCAACAATCTCCTCAGACCAACCACCACTAACTTAGTCTCAGGTAACCGTTTTTCTTTTCTCTACTTCTATTAGTTCAACTTTTTTACATTTTTATTTTATTTTATTATAGAGATGGGTACAAGTAAGGATGAACTACACAAACGGGTTGCATGCAGGTGAAGTTTGGGCCTCCAACTGATCCTTACTCGCCCAGCATAGAACCAGGCACCCTTTGTGTTGTTACATGCTCCCCCTTGACTCGCAGTACCCAGTAACTGCCCTTCCCTCCCTTGTGCTAATGTGATTAATGCTCAAGTCCCACTTATGAATGAGAACATGTGATATTCAGTTCTTCGTTTCTGTGATAGATCACTAAATACACATTCCACGTAAGCATGAAGTGATGTGGCATTTGTCTGTCTGAATCTGGCTTATTTTGTCTAACACAATGTCCCACAGGCTCATCTATGCTGTTGCAAATAAAGGTTAAATTAAAATTATATAATTTTATTTATTTATTTCTTCTTTGATGGACACTTAAATTTCTTCCATGTCTTGGCTACTGTGAATAATGCTGCAATAAACTTGAGAGTGAAGCTATCTCTTCAACATACTGATTTCATCTCCTTTGGATATATATCCAGAAGTAAAATTGTTGAATGAGGTAGTTCAGGTTTTAATTTCTTGAGAAACTCCCTTACAGTTTTTCATAATGGCTATATTAGTTTACATTCTCATCAATGGTATACAAGGGCTCCCTTTTCTTCACAGCCTCTCTAACACTTGTTATCATTTTTTTTTTAAATGGGCATTCTAATAAGTGTTAGGTGATAGTTCATTGTGATTTTAATTTGCATTTTCCTTATAATTAATGATGTCAAGAACTTTTTCTTTTTTTTTTGAGTTGGAGTCTCACTCTGTTGCCCAGGCTGGAGGGCAGTGGCC
>CAUYQG010238593.1:0-36472 GCA_963574415.1 Tarsius wallacei | reverse complement strand
CCAAGTAGCTGGAACTACAGGTGCGTGCTACCACGCCTAATATTTGATTTATTGTAGAGATGAGATCTCGCCAAGTTGCCCAGGCGGGTCTCGAACCCGCGGGCTCAGGCAATCCACTCACCTCAGCCTCCCAAAGCGTGGGATTACAGGCTCAGCCACCAAGCCTGGCTCTTTTCTTATAGTATTACGGTAAATGTTCAGGGTTTGCTTATTAATGAGAACGTATGATCCTCAGTTCTTTGATTCTGTGATACATCACTGAGTATTATAGATTCTAAAGCCATCCAAGTTGCTGTGAAGTCCATAATTTTGTTCTTCTTTATGACTGCATGATATTCCATTCTGTATATGTACCATTTTTTTTTTAACCTGTCCTGTTTTGATGGGCAGCACAGTAGCTCCATGTCTTTGATATTGTGAATAGTGCTGCCATAAACATGCATGTGCAGGGATCTTTTTTGTAAAGTGATTTAAGTTCCTTCAGGTATATTCAAAATATACAAAAGGGGGATTGCTAGGCTGTATGAAATGTCAATTTCTAGTTATTTTAAGAATTGTCACACTGTTCTCAATGGAGGTGGAACCAGTTTGTATTCCCACCAAAAGTGTAGAAGAGTTCTCTTTTCTCTGCATCCTCTCCATATCTGTTGTTGTTTGTTTTATTAATGATTGTCATTCTTACGGGAGTTAGGTGGTATCTCAACATGGTTTTGATTTGCTTTTCTCCAATGATTAGTGAGGCTGAGCATTTTTTTCATGTATCTATTAGCTGCTCATATGTCTTCTTTTGAGAAGTGTCTATTCATGCCTTTTGCCCACTTTTTAATGGGGCTCTTTGTTTTGTTTCCTTTCAGCAGATTTTAGTTCCTTGTAGATCTGGATGTTAGGACTTTGTCAGATATGCAGTTGGCAAATATTATTTCCCATTCTGTGGGTAGACTCCTCACTCTCTTGATAGTTTCCTTTGCTTTGCAGAAGCTTTTCAGTTTGATGAGGTTCTACTTGTCTATCTTATCTCTTATGTCATGGGCTTTTGGGGTTTTGATCAAGAATTGGTTGCCGATTATGATTTCTGTAAAGGTGTCACTTGCATTTTCTAAGATTCTTAAAGTTTGAGATGTTACATTTAGGTCTTTGATCCATTTGGAGTTGATTTGTGTGTATGGTGATACATAGGGGTCCTGTTTCATTCTTCTGCACATGATTAGCCAGTTTTCTCAGTACCATTTACTGAATGGGTTCTCCTCTCCCTAGTGGTTATTGTTAGAGGTTTTGTTGAAGATGAGTTGGCTGAAAAATTGTGGTTTTGCTTCTGGAATCTCTATCCTATTCCCTTGGTCTATATGCTTGTTCTTGTATCAGTACCAGGTTGTTTTGATTATTGTAGTTTTATAATAATAAAGTTTAAAGTCTGGAAATGTGAAGCCTCCTGCTTTGTTTCTTTTGCTAAGGATTGTTTTGACTATTCATGGTCCTTTTTTTTTTTCATATGACTTTCTGAATTGTGATTTCCAGGTCTCAGAAGAATGATGTTGGTAATTTAATGGGTATTGTGCTGAATCTATAGATTGCCTTTGGTAGGATGGACATCTTAACAATGTTGATTCTTCCAGTACATGAGCATAGAATAATTTTCCATTTGTTTTTGTCATCTTTGACTTCACTGAGCAGTGTTTTGTAGTTTTCAATGTAAAGAACTGTCACTTCTCTGGTTAAAAATGTCGAGGTTTTTCTTTGTGTGTGTGTGTGTGTGTGTGTGTGTGTGTGTGTGTGTATTGTGAATGGGATTTCGTTTTTCATTTGGATCTCTGCCTGTTTGTTGTTGGTGTATAAGAATGCAACTGTCTTTTGCACTTTTATTTTGTATGCTGAGACTTTGCCAGTGTCCTTTATCAGTGCAGGGAGGTTTTTTAACAGATTTTCTTGGATTTTTGAGGTATAGAGTCATATCATCAGCAAAGAGGGATAACTTGACTTCTTTTCCTATGTGGATAATCCCTGTTTCCCTTCTCTTCTCTGATTCTTCTAACTAGGACTTTCAACACTATCTTCAACAGGAGGGGAGAGAGTGGGCAGCCTTGTCTTGTGCCGGTTTTCAGGGGAAATGCTTTCAGTTTCTGTCCATTTAGCAATATGTTGGCTATAGGATTATCATAGATGGCTTTTAGTATTTTGAGATACAATCCCTTCATACCCAGGTTTCCAAGTGTTTTTATCAAGAATGAGTGCTGGATCTTACCAAAAGCTTTTTCTGCATCTAATGATATAATCATGTGGTTCTGGTTTTTACATCTGTTGATTTATTTAATTACATTTATGGTCTAGTGGATGTTGAGCCAGCCCTGCATCCCAGGGATGAAGCCTACTTGGTCATGGAGGATGATTTTTGAAATGTGTTGTTGGATCCAATTTGCTAGAATCTTGTTGAGAATTTTTGCATCTAGGTTCATCAGGGATATTGGCCTATAGTTCTCTTTCTTTGTTGGGTCTTTACCCGGCTTCGGTATCAGTGTGATTGTTGCTTCATAAAATGATTTTGGGAGAGTTCTCTCTTTCATACTTTCAGTAGGATTGCTGTCAGCTCTTCCTTGATTGTTTTATAGAATTCTGCTGGAAATCCATCCAATCCAGGGCTTTCCTTTTTAGATAGTTTTCTTATGAAAGACACAATTTCCTGGATCGTTATTGGCCTATTTAGGATCTTCAATTTCTTCTTGTTTCAACCTTGGGAGTCTATATGATGTTAGAAATTTCTCCGTTTCATTTAGATTATTGAATTTGTTTGAGTTTGCTTCTATACAGGTATAGATACTTATCTCTGATAATGTTTTGTGCTTCTTTGGGGTCAGTTGAAACTTGATCTTTTGCATTTCTGATTGTGTTTATTTGGGCTTTTTCTCTCCTTTTCTTGGTCATTCTGGCTAGGGGTCCATCAATCTTGTTTATCTTTCAGAAAAATATCTTTTTATTTAATTTATATTTTCTATGTTATTTTTATCTTCTATGTCCAGTATTTGAGCTTCTACTTTGGTGATCTGGATTCTTCTGCTAAAGTTAGAGTTTTGGTGGTCTTGCCTTTCCAGCCCTCTTAGGTGATTTGTTAGGCTGTTAACTTGTTCTGTTTCTATTTTCTTGATGTGTGTTTGTAGAGATAAAAACTTTTCTCTTAGTACTGCCTTCATGTCATCCCAGAGGTTTTGGTAAAATGTTTCTTCATTTTCATTTGTTTCCAGGAAACTTAATTTTTGTTTTGATTTCTGTGTTGACCCAGTAGTTGTTCAGCATCATACTGTTTATGTCCATGTCTTTGTGGGTTTTTAGGGAATTTTTTTGGTGTTGATGTTTATTTTTATTCCACTGTGGTCTAAGAAGGTGTATGTCAGTATTTCCATCTTGTGACATTTGTTTATGCTTGATGTATGGCTGAGAATGTGGTCAATTTTGGAGTATATTCCATGTGGTGATGAATAAAATATATATTCTGTGGTTGTTGGGTGGATTGTTTTGTAGGCAGTTACTAAGTACCTTTGGTCCAGTGTCAACTTGAGGTTTCAGATCTCTTTGTTGATTTTTGCCTCAGTGTACTATCTAGAGTTGTTAGTGGGGTATAAAAATCCCCTGCTACGATACTGTTAGAGTCCATATCTTTTTTTAGTTTACATAGAAGCTGCTTTATAAAAAATAATGCTCTTATGTTGGGTGCATATATGTTTAGGATGGAAATTTATTGTTGATGGATCAGACCTTTTATCATTATGTATTATCCTTTTGTATCTTTTTAAATTTTTGATAGCTTAAAGGTTGTGTTGTCTGATATTAAGATCATGACTCCTGCCTTCTTTTGTGATCCATTTGCCTGAAAATTGGTTTTCTGTCCTCTAACTTTGAGTCTGTGGGCATCCTTTGTGGAGATATGAGTTTCTTGGAGGCAGCAAATTATGTGTCTTGTGTTTTTATAGTTTGCCATTCTATGTCTTTTCAGTAGTGCATTTTGTCCATTCACATTCAGGCTAATTATTGAAATGTGAGAATTTGTACCTAACATAATGCTTTCATGAGGTTGTCTTGTTTTCCTTTAACTTTTGTGTTCATATATGTGTGTTTTTTCATTTTGTGGGTATGCTGTGTGTTCTGCTGCTTCTGTGTTTATGATCTTGTTAAGTATAGTTAAGTATATGGTCTTTTTCTTATTTCTTCTGTGCACACCATTTTTTAAAGCATCTCCTGTAGATCTGGTCTCAAAGCAGCATATTCTCTTAGGGATTGGATGTCTGGGAGAATTTTAATTCTCCATTGCTCATGAAACTAAGTTTGGTTGAGTGGAATATTTTGGTTGAAATTGTTTATCTTTGAGAACAATAAAGATTAAAGTCCAATTCCTTCTGGCCTATGGTGTTTCTGCAGATAAGTCTACAGCAATTCTGAGTGGTCACCTTCAGTAGGTAGTCTGACCATTTTATTTTACTGCCTTTAGGATTTTTTTCTTTTTTACCTACTTTGTGTAGGCAAATTATGTGTCTAGGGGTTGGTCTTCTCATAAGATGACTTGCGACTTGCGAAGGTTCTCTGGACCACTTGTGTGCTTGTATAGTCATTTTTCTGGCTAGAGGAGGGAAGTTTTCTTGAATGACCTCATGGAATGTTTGGTCCAAAGTATTTTCCATTTCTCTTTCTACTTTAGGTATTCTGATCAGATATAGGCTTGGTTTCTTGATAAAATCACACATCTCTTAGAGAGTGTCCTCTTTCTTCTTAAGTTGTTGCTCTTTTTTTCTATATATTTTAATAGATTGAGTTAATTCCATATTTTGGTCTTCCAGCTCTGAGATTCTTCTGCTTGGTCAATTATGCTCTCCATGCTTATCATTTTGTTATTTTTTTCTTGGATGAAGTTCTTTATTTCTGTCATTTCTAAGTATGCTTTCTTGAGCCTGTCTAGCTCCATTGCAATTTAATTTAGTTTTAGCATTTGCATTTCTTTATTTTTGTTTATTAAAACAATTCTCTGATCTTTGTAAGTAGCTTACGGCTACTGTCATTTTGGGAGTTAGCCATTGTTTGTGCCCCAGTAGCTGTTCTTTCTAGCACTGAGTCTTTGCTAGGATTCTGAGGGTTACCGGCAGTTTTTCATAGTTTTTCTTCATTTGTAACAGTTATCTTATTTATTTCTTTAATTTTGTTGCTCAGTGGAAAGTGAGGAAGTAGTCATTTCTGATATTTGCTTTAACTTTTGTACTTCCCTTTTCAGGGCTCCAAGTTTCTTCAGTTATGAAGTAGGGCTGGGGTGGGGCATTGTGCTGTCTCTATATAATTTTGAGCACTTACTAGGGGTTAGGAGGGGCTGCAAGAATTCTGAACTTATTGGCAGATCATAATGTTGCTATCTGGTGAATGGGCCAGCTGGAACTTGCTCTTTGTCTCTGCACAATATGACCTTACAGTAGGTATGCTTGAATAGTCTCTGAATCCAAGACAGGGTCTAAGAAGGAAAAGAGAGAAAAAAGAGAAAGGAGGAGAAAGAAAAAGAGGAACAAAAAATAGAAAAAGAAAAAAGAAGGAAAGAAACATTTAAAAAGAGGAAATACAAAGAAAGAGAAATAGAAGAAGGAAAGAAAAGAGAAAATCACCCAACAAAACAACCAAATGAGGTAATCAAACAAATCAATCAATACCTACCCCCCCCAAAATTGATAGAGTTATCAGCTTTAGTATGTCTCTTTGGAGGGTCTCCCTATTTTGATGAGTTCTGCGACAGCAGGGCTGTTACTATTACTGCAGGTTCCCTATTCACTGTTAGAACTTAAGATGTTAGAATTTTCTGCCCCTGCTGCCTGCAATTGGTTGCCATCACACGCCCATATGAGGGAAGGGGGCTGAAAAAACTTAAGTCATTTAAGCTACAGCCTCTCTGGGGATCTCACCCCTTCCTTCTTCTACCAGTTTTGTCACAGCTCTCACGGAACTCAGTTCACAGGAGGGGAATGGGGCCTCCTGTCTCTGCTCTGCCCTCCCAATATCTTTCATTTATTTGCTTGGGGATGTGGGGAGTCTGTTAGGCACTCACCAGTCTCCTTCTCTGGCAATTCAACTGTCTGCATTTATCGTCCAGCAGCTGACTTGGTGTAGGGTGGATCTTCTGGGGCTCCACATGTCATTACCCACCAAGGCTTGTGCTCTGGAAGTGATGTTCTCTGGGGGTCCCAAAGAGCAGCCTCAGTGCAACACTGTTCTCAAGATGCAGTTTTGCTGATCCATAGAGTTTACCCTGGAGCACTTCTCTGCCCAGGCATTATAGAGTCTGGTCATTTTCTCTGACAGCTGCTGTTCCTGTCACCAGTGGGGTCAATAGCTCCTTCTCAAGCAGTTACCACAGTCTCTGGATCTCAGAATCTGGTGGTAAGACTCTGGAGTCCAGTCCAGGCTCTAGGTGGCTCCTCCCCACTATTTCCTCAGGATTCTTCCTCAGGCTCCCTTGCTGCACTCCTTCCATGACTCTGACTGCCAGTGTTCATTTCCGTGTGTGGTATTAGAGCAGGCAATCATTCCAACTGTATTTTCCAAGAAAAGTTTTGCTGACTTTAGAAACTGGTAGTCAGCTTCTGCACTCCAGGAAGTGCTAGGGTCCAAGCAGAGCTGCTGTGACACCAGTGGTTCCACCATGAGGACCCTGGTCACTTGCTTGCAAGTCCCCACTCAGTAAGCCTCTCACACTCTCACCTACACACAGAAACACACGCAGTTGTCCATATAATCACTCACATATACAGGGATTCATGCAATTTGACTGGCTGTGCTGCCACCTTTCCGGAAATCCTCCCACTGCAGGTACTTTTAAAAGTTTTGTATAAATTAAGTACAAAATAGCTTGAAAATATTAAGACATAAAATGACATAATAAAATTCTCTTTTTCTGAGCCTTTTTACCAGATAAAACCTGACTACATATTTAGGAATGCAAAATTATATTTTTAGCTATAAAACAAAACAAAGGCAAATGTTACCCACAAATCAGGACAGTCACTAACCTAGAAGCAATGACTGAGGAAGGAGAGGAAAAACTGTGTGGGAGAGGCCAGTAATATTCTATTTCTTGACCTGGATGATATATGTATGTATACTTGCTTATATTTATTCAATTATTTTATTAATTTATTTATTAATTCATATTTTAATTTTTTTGTGTACTTATGCCTCCTGTAAGGGAAAATAAAAACAGAATGTTAAATAAAATAGAAAATTAATGCATACTTCATGTGCAATGCTAATTTAAATATTTTGAGTGTAAAGACTGCTTGGGAACTTTTTAAAAAGTCTCCGGTTTATGTAAGTGTGCAACTAGAGTTGCCAGCTGTATGGGACAATAGTTACTGACAATACCATTAAAACTCTGTGGAGCCGGGCTCGGTGGCTCAGCCTGTAGTCCCGCGCCTTTGGGAGGCTGATGTGAGTGGATTGCCTGAGCCCGCGGGTTCGAGACCCGCCTGGGCAAGCGAGACCTCATCTCTACAATAAATCAAAAAATTAGCCGGGCGTGGTCGCGCGTGCCTGTAGTTCCAGCTACTTGGAAGCCTGAGGCGGAAGGATCGCCGGAGCCCAGCGGGTCGAGGCTGCGGTGGCCGGGAGCGGCCGCTGCACTCCAGTCTGGGTGACAGAGTGAGGCTCCAACTCAAAAAAAAAAAAAAAAAAATTTAATGACATGCATAGGCTGATAATAAACATTAATTTCTAAAATAAGCAAAAAATATCTATATTAATATCACACAAAACTATAAAACCAAAAATATAGTTTATCAATTTTTGAATGTAAAGGAATGGTATTATTTATCAAAACAAGTTTTCTTTTTATTGCAGCATGCTTATAATCAAGTGTACAATATAACTTAGAGATTCCAAAGTTTATATTTATTTTACAGATCGCCGTTCTAAATACCTATAGAAAAAACTATAAAGGTATAGTCATATAAACAAAATATAAATAAAAATAAATATATGTATGTATTCATATAAATAATACGTATCCATATAATTAAGTAAATAAACAGGAGTGCATGTATCCATATAAATAAGTAGCCATTATTCACTTCCAACCATGATTTCCAAGTGTGAATGAGAGATCAATGTTGTTACAGATTACACTTTCCAAGACACATGAGAAATCTAGATTTTACTTGAAAATGTCTTATATCAATACATACAACTAATTAATTCTTTTTGTTTTAATAATGTATGTGTCACATTGGATAGCTGGGATATCTTTAACCTATAGACTATATGTTTGTCATTTCTGCTCTACTCAAACTATTGTCAGCCTTGAAGTTGTTTAGTCTTTATTAGAGAAACAATGCTTGCTATATGGACTAAGTCAATTGGGCGTTGTTTTACATTATCGTCAAACAACCAAAATATACTACATTCATAAATACAGTGGGATATGTAAATATTTAAAAGTTTTTTGTGATGATTTAAATTCAAGTTATAACATCATCTGATACTCAAGGTAAGTATATTAATACATAAAAGTGTAGAGGATAAAGGTACCTAAATGGAAGTTAGGTTTCCACATTTCATTTGAAATATTAATATTGATACCAGAAGACTTTGATAAGCCCCTAAAGTATGATATAATGTCATGGTCATGGCCTAGGTGAACAGGACCAGGTATATATGTTTTTGTGACACATGAGTTTCTATTTAGGCAGCTACATTAGCAGAAAATTTAAATATAAGCTTGGAGATTTTTAGATACTCCTCCTGTGTCTCTTTGAGAAAATTTACTTTGAAATATTTAGACACCTAAACAAAGAATGTGTCAATCTAAAGATGCATCCTGGATGCTTAGTACAAGAAGCACAGAAAGGTAAAGTGTGATTTAATTTTAAAGTTGAAATAATTCTTCATGTGAGTTCAATGAATCAGTCTGGCTTTTTTTTTTTTAGTTTATCTCTCCCATTTAAGTTATTTAAAACCCTTGTTTTAATTCCATTCCCAAAATCACCAACTGGCTGGGCTTTGGATTTCTGTGTCGTTTTTCTTAGAGAACACAAACACAGGACTCATGACTGTTCTAATGTGTACTATGCTTTGATGGCACTGGTGACCATTGTAAAACTCTGTGGCACTATTTTATTCTACAACTCTAGGCTGATTTCAAGTGTCTACCTGTTCCATAAAAGTATTGTGCCAATGCCAACTCCAATAAGCAAAGTCTTTTTTCCCCCCCTTTTTAGTTCTCAAAGCCATTATGGTAGAGTTTGAAAGTAAAGATGTGAGCTAAATTCACTCTTGCGTTATTCAGCAGAGAATTTAGTATGTACAGTGTTAGCTCAATCATAAAAACCAGTGTCTTTCAGATATATGTGAGAAGCATAAAGAATGATATATTATTACTTAAATGGTCATTCAGCTTCTATTGAAATGTAAGGCAAAAACAAAAACATTTTAAAAATAAAAATTAAAACAAATTAAGCATACTGTTTTACATATGGCCAAAACATTGAACTCTGTGCACATGGTCTCTGCCCTCAGGAATTCTGTCTAGTATGAGAGGCCATGTTATATTCCAAAAGGATGTATAAGTGTTACAGGGCAGGAATACAATCGTACGTGTGTTTAGTGAGGGTTTTGATATCTATGATAGAGATTGAGGCCTCTGTGGAAAATTGGCAGCCATTGGAAGTGGGGGGCAGTCTCTGTAATTCATTTCCCATGTTATGTGGGCCATGGTAGAAACACCCTCATCTATGCATGTTGGTTTGAATTGAAGTTTCATGTCTAAAAAGAAAAATAAATTTCTGACAATGGTCGAAGTTAGTTTAAAATTCTGAATTCATTATCTCTGTTAACTTGTTCATTATCTCTGTTAACTTGAGTACTATACTTATTTTTTAAAACAATACAGTTATTAGGCCGGGCATGGCTTAAGTCTATAATACCAGCACTTTGGGAGGCCGAGACGAGAGGATTGCCTGAGCTCAGGGGTTCGTGACCAGCCTGGGCAAATTGATGAGACCTCATCTCTACAATAAATCAAAAATATAAGCCAGGCGTGGTAGCATGCACTTATAGTTCCAGCTACTTGGAAGGTTGAGATCGGTGAATCGCCTAAGCCCAGCAGGTGGATGCTTGCAGTGGCACTGCACTCAGGTGACAGAGTGAGACTCCAACACACACACCAAAAAATACAGTTATTTTATCTGTATAGTAGGGATACATTATTCCTAAGGATTTTTGAAAGAAACTAGAAGTTAACAAGCAAATGAGAAAAACCATGTGGTATATTTATTCTATATTTTACATACTCAAATTTATATATTAAATTTTAAATAGTTCACATATTTTAAGAATAATAACACACTTTGATTTTTAAATATTCTGACTGTATATTGATTTTTTAAAATTTTTATTTTAAACTCTCACTCGATATTTCTCATATCTTACTTTACTCGCATTTGTTTTTGCTTTAATGATCAAATGAACATTATAAAAGTATTGCTTATTTCAATTTTATTTTGTTCATTTCTTGCATATTGGTCTTCAAATATTATTCATTTTTATTTTATTTTTTATTTGTTTAGTTTTTATAATTTTTTTAAATTTTTTATTTGAGTTGGAGTCTCACTCTGTCGCCCAGACTGGAGTGCAGTGGCCGCTCCCGGCCACCGCAGCCTCGACCTGCTGGGCTCCGGTGATCCTTCCACCTCAGCCTTCCAAGTAGCTGGAACTACAGGCGTGCGCTACCATGCCCGGCTAATTTTTTTTTTTTTTTTTTATTGTAGAGATGAGGTCTCGCCAAGTTGCCCAGGTGGGTCTCGAACCCATGGGCTCAGACAATCCACTCACCTCAGCCTCCCAAAGCGCGGGATTACAGGCTGAGCCACCAAGCCCGGCAGTTTTTATAATTTTAAGAAGACTTTTAACTTTCCTAAGAAAAAGCAAGTAAAATTTTTTTTAAAGTAATAAGTAATCGGCAGGGCCCAAGCTGTGATAAATATTGGAAGTGACCAAAAAAATCTTTAAATGCGCTCCACATTGACAAAATATGAAATGTATAGTAAAAACATCTCATAGTAAAACCAATATAATTTGACATTGATATGAATCCCAAATATATTAAATTGTTAATGTTCTTAGGATTATGAAAAATTTTTATGAAAGCAAAATATGTAAATAGTTTCTTCGATAATAAAGATAGTATATGTATTTATTGATAGAAGTAGAATTGTAATAAAACAATCGAAGATATGAATCTTGTATTGTGGCCGTGAAGGTATTGAAATTGATTTTACTTTATATATTTCTTTAGTGATAAAACAGTATTTTACTCTGTAATATAAAGTTTACTTCTGAATATGTATATAGTGGTTTAAGAATACTACTTATTCAAATATTCTTACAGAATAAACCCTATCATCTTTAATATTTCCTTTTTTGAAGTAGCATCTTATTTCATTCTGTAGTGCATCTGTTAGATACTGCTAAAATTATTTTCAGAACAGATGTTCTCATGGGAATTATACTATCTTATTAGGAGGAATTCTCTTTCTGTCTGTATTCCAAGGCCAGTTACTTTGATCTTTAAGCCATTTGATAGCATCTGTTTTTGATGCAGATGAAAAAAAATCTCAAAGACTTGTGACTTGAAAGAGTATTACAACTTAAGAAAAGGAAACCATATGATCAGATAGATAGCAATAAAGGAATTTTTTCAAATACAAATTCAGATGTATTCCGTCTACAGATTTAAAAAGCATAAGTACATATTTTTGAAATTTGAAAGGTCTGATTAAGGCCCATTATTTTGGCAATTATATTTATAATATATACTTAGTGTCACAATTTGCAGATAAAATATATTTGATTTTGAGATTATAATGATTGTCATCAAATATTGAACATTACCTAAAACACATAGACACTAGCCTTTTCTTAATTTAATATACAAACAAGGGGTAAGCAGAGTATGTATTAATCAATATTAATCATTAATAAAAATTTATAATAGCATTACATCACATCATTTCATAAACTCAAGTGGCAAAAGAGCAAAGTCAGTGTAATATAGTTGGTATATTCTTAATCATATATCTTCGTTTTTTTCTTATACTAGGACAAATCTCAAGTTATTGATTTACATGTGAAGACATATTTTTACAGTTAACTTGTGATTACTAATTTTAAATGCCTGATTATCAACTGTGAATTCCCCAGTCATTTAGATTTTATTTAGATAGCAAGGCGCATAACAAGAATTATTTTAGTACAGATCAGCAGGTACAAAATCTAAAAACCACATATATCAATGTGTTTGAATTAAGTGAAACCAAAATATAGATACAAGATTATATATCTCCTGACTTTTGCAAAACTTTTGTTTCAAAAAACCAAACTTTTCAACTGTGACAACAGATGACAAAGATGTAATAGTTCCGCTGCATCTTTTAATGACGACATTTAGAACATAAAATTTAATAGAGAACAACACCCACCAATATGGACTTCATATCCTCGGTATTGTTTCATGAGGAGATTAACTGGAATTTAATTGCCACTCATAGTGAATGATTAAATGAACTGAGAATTAGGGTAGAGAAAGAAAGACTGAGAGCTTAAATCTGATTATATTATTTTCCAAGTCTGGAAATTTTGTCATCCAGGAGCGATTACAGGGCACACTTCTGATGAGCACTTTTTACTCTGGAGCCTTACTCTAGTCCAGCCAAGACTTTCTCAGAGCTGTATTGCTGTGTGAAGCTCTTTCTATCAAATCCGCCTTTCCTCAGTCTTTGCACAAGTTTTAGACCTGCAGTCTCTTTGGAAGCTCTCCCTGCCTTCCCTTACTCTTTCCTGCTTTTATTGTTCACAAGTATTTCACCCAATAAATCTTGTGCAAATATAATGCATTTTGATTTCTGCTCAGCCAAAGAAGAAAACTCATACAGAGAATCATTCTGTAGAAAATTACTCAGTGGGCCGGATGCGGTGGCTCACTCCTATAATCCCAGTACTTTGGGAAGCTGAGGTGAGAGGATTGCCTGAGCCCACCGGTTCGAGACCAGCCTGTACAACTTGGTGAAGCCGCATCTCTACAATAAATAAAAAAATTAGCTGGACATGGTGGCGCGTGCCTGTAGTTTCAGCTACTTGGAAGACTGAGGTGGGAAGATTGCCTGAGCCCTGCAGGTTGAAGCTGCGGTGGTTGTGAGCTTGTCACTGCTCTCTAGCCTGGGCAACAGAGTAAGACTCCAACTCAAAAAAAAAAAAGAAAATTACTGAGTGAAAGAACAAATGATTGAAATCCTTTGGGTTTAACTTCAAATTGTTTAGTGTATTTGAAATAATACCTACCCCCATGTTACTGTTGTAACGGCAACCATCATTATAAGTCACCAGGATTCATTCAACAACTTCCTAAGTGGATTGCTCCTATGTTTGCTCCCAGCCTCTGCCACATTGTAGCCTATTTTTTAGCAGAGGCAGAAAGTTCTTCAACAGTAAACATAACATCTTCCCAATTTACCCACAGCAAAAGTCAGGGTCCATAAAAAGGACTACAAAATGGGACATAATTTGTCCTCTTTCTTTTCTAACTTATTATCTCCTGCTGCTCGTCACATTTTCACTCTGTACAGTTACTCTGGCTCATTTGTTCTTCTTGAAACATATCACATAAGATCATACCTTAGGTGTCTTAATGCTGCTATCTCTTTTGACAGGAACACCCTTCCCCCAAATAATCACATGGATGATGCATTTAACTGTTTTTTAAAATCATTGTTTAAAAATTACCTTATCTGTCATTGATAGACCATTGTGGCCATTGTCTTGGTAAACTATGGTGTGGCCTTGTGCTCTTTGAGCTATGGCCAGGCCATGTTTCCTGACTTTGGCCACCTCCCCTACCTTGGGGAAGTGAATCTCCTCTCTTTCTCTCTCTCTCTCTCTCTCTCTCTCTCTCTCTCTCTCTAATTTACTTTCTAAATAAACTTTATTTTCTAATCTAAAAAAATAAATAAATAAAAATTACCTTATCAAAGAGGCCAGTTCTGCATAATTACCCCTTACAATGGTTCTGATTCTCCTGACATTGCTCTAGATTTCTCTTACTTCATGGTGTTTTAAAATATACCTGAAATTTGGTTTTATTCAGGTACAGTGAGGCCGACATATCAGGAGACAACTGTCATGGAAAAGACACTGGTGCAGATTCCAGGAGTGGAAGGCATATTATACCACGCAGGGCCACAAGGGGAAGCACCCTGGTTGGTCAGGAGGCAACAGGAACAAGGGAAAAGCATCAGTAGGAGACTTTGATATGGTTGCTATGAGAAAGGCACGGTAAGGCAGGGTACGCAGGCGTAGGACTGACTAGTTTAAACAATTTCAGTAGTCTCTGGGATATAGGGGCTGTCTCTGGCAGGCTGTTAGCATGGATAGGGCAGAGGATTTTTACTTCTGGAACATAAAGACCAGATAGAGAAATTGGTTCAGAATTTGGGCTCTAGATCAGTTAGTTTACACATGAAAAACACCCACTCTTGGACTAGTTGTTTGCTATCTCTCAGAATTTAATAACTGTGGGAAGGATAACCCCTGTCCTTTCTACTAGGCCCAGGTATAACAAAAAATCATAAAATACAGAAAATTTTTAAATGATTAATACACATGGCATTCATAATCTAAAATTCTATAAACATTACTTATTTATTATTGTTTCTCCCTAAACTCAATGAAATCAGGAATATTTGTTTGGTATTATGATATATTTCAAATACTTGAAATAGTTTTAGCACATAATAATTACTCAATAAAAATCTATTGTATTGTCTTCTCAATTAATAATTTCTTATATCCTTGATATTTTCTACCGGTACAAAATAATGTATTTATTTCTCTGCAATGCATTATTTTATTTACTCAAACAGTTAGACTGTCTTTTTTGACTCAAAGTAAAGCTCCAAATCCCATTATGTTTGAATAGATATTCTAGTAAATGTAATTATATGGAGACTAGTTAAATTGGGTGCAAAACAATTCATGAGCAAATTACAGTACTAAAAGGATTCTTCCTGTTACTATAAATATATAATCATTATTCTACTTTTCTTTTAAGTTGATTGACTCTCATGGGGTTAGTGAGAGAAGTTTACATATTTGTCTTTTATGTTAATCTCTGGAGGTAAACTCTACAAAGTCTATTAGAAAATGAAAAAAACCCCTCTGATTAATTGTTTCTGATGTTGAACAATTAGCAGAAACCAATCATTTACATTTTAATAACACTGTAACCATCTGTTAAATGAATGCATTAATCTTGATTATCTTGGTTCCAGACACTTGCAGTTGGGGTTTACTGATGTGTACACTGATACAGAGATTTTTTAAAGTCATGTCTAGCTACAATTTCTTTAGTGAAAAGTAAATGAAAGGAATGAGGCAAGCTTAACTAATGTGCTGATGGAGCACAGAAAAGAAAACTAGAAAATACTGTCGAAGAAACAAAACATTTAGATATATATTCTTTAATTCAAATTAGAAAAGGCAGCAATGTCATCTTCTATATTATACAAACCTTAATATAAATCATTGTATAATTTGCTTGGCCAGCTACTAATGTTACAATAATATTTTATGTTGTTTTTCTTGTTTTATTTCCAAAAAATAAAATATAAAATATACAATTTTAACCAAAATATTGCCCATAAGATCGGCGATAGAAAAAGTAAAACAATTCAATTCATAGATAATATCAGATCATTAAAATGAAGATTAAGTGGGCCTTCTTATAAGTTCACATCCTACAAATCCATTCCTTCCAAATACTCCCTTTTTGGTTTTGTTGTTTTAACAACAGTCTTCATTTTCTATCTGAAATTCTGGTAATATAAGCTACCACTCATCTCAGAATTATACTTGCTGGCTAGAGACATGCATGTTTATAACCATGTGTGCAAATACTCTTTTAAAAATTAAAAACAAACTTCTGTGTTTTTAAGCAACAACAAAATAAACTCATAGGTAGCATCAAACTTCATATTAAACATATTGACTAATCTTTGAAGAGAAATAAAGGTAAAGATTCCCAATCTCCTTACTTTTAATGAAAACGTTACTCAAGACTCAAGGTCCCACTGATTAAGGGTAGATAGAAAAAAGGAGTTTGCTTAAAGATTAGAATTCTATTTTGCGAATAACATTATTGGTCATGTAGAAAACTTCAAGAACACTACAAAATAAGTACTAGAACTAAAAACTGAAGGTATCAGTGTCATAGGCCACAGGGTTAATGTATGAGCAGAAAGGGATTCATTCTTATGTGTTCAAAATAATTTTTAAAAAGGTGCCAATTCAATACAATGTAAAAAAATTTTTTCAACAAATAGTGGTCAAATAGCACAAATATTCATATTAAAGCAAAAGGGACTCTGGACCATTTTTTCATACCTGGACATGAATATTAATTCTAAAACTATAAAGATGTTAGAAGCAAACACATTAGAATATCTTTGGGAATTGAGAGGGGGCAATGAATTATTAGACAAAACACTGAAAACAATAACCTTAAATTTAAAAATGAATAATTTAACTTCATCAACATTAAAAATGCTGACTCATCAAGCCACATTATTTAAAAATAAAGCAGCAAGGCACAGATGAGGAGAAAATGCAAAACAACGGACATAATGAAGACAGCTAGCTTGGTATATAAATGTCATACATTTAATATAGTTGCTGCCTCAGCATACATTTTTAGGCCTGACATAAGTTGTTTGAAATTCAGTCAGAACCATCACTTTGAGCCTAGTTAAAACTTCTTCTCCCTGTGTGGTTATTTGTGATACAGCCTGCTTACTAACTCGAATCCCCATATGTCCCACAGCTACTAACCACAATAAATAGCCAGAATCATGCAAATAAGTTCCCTCTTTCACATGGGTTTTCTCTAAACTAGCCAATCCACCACCCCCAAGGGAAAGCCCAAAGAATAATGCCCATGGGGGTTAATAAAGACATAGTCCCAAGGTCCTCTCTCTCCTTATCTCTTTTCACTGGTTGAGTACCCTGCTGTCTCTAAACTCTCTACCAGTCCTCATGGGCACTCCTCTTCTCTAGTGGATCTGTGAGTAATAAAATGCTTCTGTTATTTCATGTGTTTTATTGAGTTGCCTTCTATGTGTCTTATATAACCAATACATTTGAACCTAACTTCGTCAGGGGTTCTCTCTTCAGCCGGGCTCTTCTTGAGAGTAACTATGTTGGTAGGAATGAACTGGACACAGGTCTTACAAGCACCACAAGGGCATCTTACGTTACAAACAAGTTTCCTGTAGGAGGATCACATGGTCATGGATCAGACACTTAAATGTCATGTTATATGCCAGGATAAAGAAGTATCTCAAGACAGCCACACTGTAAACATCCACAGGATAGATGAAATTTCCGAATCATGTGATAGTTCTATTTTTAGTTCTCTGAGGAACTTTCATACTGTTTTCCATATTGACTGTACTAATTTACATTTCTACTGACAGTGTATGAGGAATCCCCTTTCTCCACATCCTGGCTAGCATCTGTTATTCCCTGTATTTTTGATAAAAGCCATTTCAACTGGAGTGAGATGAATAAGTAGCAATACACTCTAAAATAATGATTGAAAACATAATATTGTAAATACATAAACCAGTAGCATAGTCATTTATTATCATTATCAAGTATTATGCACTCTATATAATTTTATGTGTTAGGTTTCATTCAACTGTCAACATGGTAGGTTTGTTTACACCCCATTACTACAAATGATTGCTTATTGCTAGCATGCAGATTCAGTGTCAGGAATGATGGCACTGAAAACAAAAATAAAAACCCAAGGATTGTGCACATGGGTGACTAAGATAGTGACACCTTTACTTTTTGACAGTGCAAACTTTATTTCAAGCCTCAGTGAGGTCCCAGCCACCTGAAAGTCTGAGGCGAGAGGAACTCTTGAGCCCAGGAGTTCAATATTGCAGTAAGCTGATTGTGCTGCTGTACTTCAGCCTAGGCAACAGAGCAAGACTCTGTAAAAGCAAAACTTAAAAAGATCTTTTAACAATTTTTACATTTATATAGTTTTTCAGATACTAACAAAACCAATTAGATATCATGTGGGTTTTTTGAATTAGCATTTCTTATCTACTCAAGTTTCTATATCTTTTAAATGCTTCTGCTGCTTTTTTCACATCGAAGACCACTCATCAGCCTACAAGATGGACTTGGGTGACTCCTACCTCCCTTGTGAAGACATCAGTTCCCCTCTTCTGCCCCCAGGCATGAGTTTTGTATCACTTACATTTGTACTTCACGATGGGAATATTGATTTGGTGCGAAGAAAACATTCAATAAATTCTTAATGAGAGGATCAATGAAGATTCTTGCAAGCAAAATCCAAGAAAATCCTCAAGTTGTCCAGTGGATTGTGAATTTTTCTTTATAGTCTTTGCCTAATGACTTTATTAAGCTCTTGTCAACAAGCAGAAATAAACTCAGTCTTAGCAAGTTTTAAGTGACAAATGAAACCATCTTAATTTATGCAAAAGGTTCATTGTACTTGGGTCCCAAAAGTGATACAAGAATCTCCTTCTCTGCTTTTGTAGAAGACATTTATTTGGATGTCTAATAGTCTGGATTTTCTCCTTCTCAAATCACTTACTGGAAGTGTGACCTTGAAAAAAAATCATATCATTTTTCTCATATAGTTCTCTCATAAGTAAAATATTGAGAGAAATTTTTATATTTTTATCAAGATTCTTTTTTTTAATTAATCAAGATTCAAATGTAATATGAATAGTTTATTCATGGCTTTTTTCTTTTTGAAATGCAGAGATTCCTTGTATGTTTTAGATATTAGATATTTGATAGTTTGTGACATTGTACATAACTCTTCAGTTTGATGTCTCTCTTTGCTCCTTTTGACAATATGTTATATTTTTTCTAATACTTACTGTTCATATATGTTATAGACACCTCTTTTAATTACTTCTCTTTATTTCTGTGCACTAATTCTAATTGTGTTTTATATTTCCAAGAAAAGGTCTTTGTTTATTAAACAGACTAAGGTCTTGCATGTCTGAGAATATCTTTATTGGCATTCACATTTAGATAAAATATTGGTATAAAAAATACGTTCAAAAGTATTTTTCTTTATAATGCAAAATGTTTTTCATTTTCTTTCTCATAATTAAACAGTGATTCAATCAAATTAGAAATAGGTATTTTCAAAGTTGTTATTAAAATGTCTGGTGTCAACATGATTCTTAATCCTTTGTAGGATACCTATTTTCTAAAAGCATTTTACAGTTCAGTTTTTAAAGTGTCTTTCTCAAGAGTGTGCATTTTTATCATCTATCTGGTTTGGCACTCCTTGAAACCTTTAAATTTGAGGACTTTTTTTTTTATCTTTTATTACTTTTGGAATTACTCTGTCATTTTTTTCCAAGTATTTCCGACTCCACCCCCCTGTTCCTTTCATGTGTTCTTTTATTAGTTTCTTTTCTGAATGTTGGAATTTTTACCTTTGTATGTCACTTTACATTTTCTTTTAAAGATTTTTCCCAGCTTTACTACTTCCTTTTGCCTATGGAAATGTTTGTGAACTTGACCTTCCAGTTTACTGTTTTTCTTTAGTAATTTCCATCTGCTGCTTATCCTTTTTTTCTTTTCTTTTTGTTAACAAAAATAATAATTACAAGCAGAAACAAAAAATATTATTAATATAACTATAACATAAGTGTACATGTATGTATGCATATATGTTATGCTATTATGTCAGTTTGTTGTTTCTAACACACACACACACACACACACACACACACACACATGATTTCTTATTTATATTCTAAGTTACCAATATCCTCCTTGAAATTTCCAAGACTGCTTATGGTGCCTGATTTTATTTCTTGGTCTTTTTCTTTATTATTTTTTATCTCAAAGATTGTTTAATTTGATAATTTTCCTTTACAATAATAAGTGTGCATCAAGGTATTTGAAGAGGATATACTTGCTTTTTTCTGGAAATCTGTTTTCCCTTGAGGTATCTTTGAACTTTTCTGGTAGTGTGTATTGAAGACTAAACTATATCACAGGACTTAGCTTCTGCTCATTCTGTTCAATGTAAGGAAGGAGGTTGGAGATGATGTATCTTAGGAGACAACTACTCATCCACACAGGTTGAACACTGAACACTGCCTTGTTAACTATCAACCATGTTTGCCCATACTTAGTTTTTGTTCCAGCAATTCATTCTTCTCTTTTCTAAGTATCACCCAAGAAGCATGGAGTGTAATTTCTTTCTATTTAACACTTTCAATGTGTTCAGTTTCTTTTATTAGTTTAGTAATTCTTCACTCTGGATACTCATTAAATTCATCTATAAATATATTTTAAAAGTCAATGGTTGATAAGGTAAATTCCAGATTTCTGGGGATAGGTCCTAGGCATTGAAATCAATTTACACTAAACTATTTATGTGAGATTGAATGTTCACCACTGTTTCTTTTTTCTGTTCTCATTCTATAAGGTAATAGGTGTACTATACACTGAGAAAAAAATATAAACATTCCTCTGACTGGTGCATAATGGAAATAAGATTGTTAAAAGAGAAATGCTCTCTCTTTTGGTGGTGATCTAGTTTTTTGCTTGGAGACTTAACGTTTTTCATATATTGACTCTAGGTATTTCATACCTCTCTGTGTGCGTGAATATGTGTGTACTTGTAAACAGTAACACTACCTTATCCATGGGGAATATGTTACAAGTCGCCCCCCCCCATGGATGCTTGAAACCACAGATAGTGCCAAACTCTATATATACTATTTTTATTTCATCATTCACACATGTGAGAACGTTTAATTTGCAAGATATGCATAGTAAGAGATTTTCAGCAAGAATTACTAGTAAAATAGAACAATTATAACAATATGCCTGCATCACTACTTTTGTACCTGAACACAAGGTTACTTGAACACAAGCACTACAATGCCACAAAAGTCAATCTGATCATCTAGCCAACTAGTAAGTGACTAACTAACAGGGGGGAGGAGGATAGTGTCTGACACATGGATATGCTGGACAAAAGAGGATTCAACTCCCTGGAGGAACAGAGCAGGATGGCGTGAGATTTCTTCCCACTAGTCAGAATGGTTTATTTCTGAAATATTCCATTTAATATTTTTGGATCACAGTTGAACATAAGTAACTGAAACCACAGAAGGTAAAACTATGGATAAGTGGGGACTACTGTATGCCTATGTTTTCAATCTACTCATAAAAATAGAGATTTTTTTCTTCAATTCCTTTTGCATTTTTTGTAAGAGTTTATCAGATATAAATATGTAATTAGATTTGTTTGAAATTAATATACAAGAGCAAAAGAAGATGGTAAATAAAATGACTGTACTACCTTAAATTAACCCAGCAGAGAATAAAAGAAAGAAAAGAATTCTACGTTGTTATGCTTATTTGCAATGTTTACTTATTTCTACCTATAACATTTTATTTTATATGTCTAGATTTGTTAATATATTCACTTACAAAATGACTAAAATAAAGTGCTGTTTAAAAGTTACTGGCTGCACATCTATTGAAATAAGATAGAAATTTTGAAAAATAATTTTTAATGAAAAATAACGGTGGATACTATCTAATAAATAATGAAAAAACTTGGAGTCTGGGGGGAACATATAAACAAAGTAATTGTTTGAGACAGACTGTACTCCAAATACTCCTTGATTTAATTATTCCAGAATACAGACGATGACCCTAATAAGACTTTAATTACATTTATTTATTCTATTATTTTTAATGTATTTCTTAATTAATTTATTTCTCCCAGGTGACAAACGTTCACAATTAGGCATATAAACAACATAGGAATAAATATTTTGAGTGTACAATCTGAGAGTCTTTCTATTGTCAATAAATAACAGCTAATAATGTTTTCTTACAAAAAGTAAGTTTACAATAATATTATGAATTACATACTATAGTCTCTATTTCACACATTAAAATATTTAAATTTGAATTTTTTTCTTTCTTTTTTTTTTTTTTTTGAGTTGGAGTATCACTCTGTAACCCAGGCTGGAGTGCAGTGGCACGCTCACAGCCACCACAGCCTCGACCTGCTCGGCTCAGATGATCCTTCCGCCTCAGCCTTCCCAGTAGCTGGAACTACCGGCACGCACCACCATACCTGGCTATTTAAAAATATATCTATATTGTAGAGATGAGGTCTGGCCAAGTTGCCCAGATTGTTCTCAAACCCATGGGCTCAAGCAATCCTCTCACCTCGGTCTCCCAAAGTGCTGGGATTATAGGCGTGAGCCTCCACTCCAGATCTAGAATTTTTTTTCAATTTCATACAGCTAATAGGTAATTAAGATACTCTTTGTAATTCTAAAGAAGTTGGAGATTCTATTAAATATGACTCAGGAGATCTTCTAAGGATATATATATATATATATATATATATATATTAGCAGCTGGAAGCAAATATTTTTGCTTTAGAACCAAAAAAGAGAGATAAATACCATCAAATCTACCAAAATGAAGAATTTGAGAGAGAGAGAAAGTTCAATGACTTTTTGGAAAAGGTATCCCATTACTTCAAATCCATCTTTATGAATGATCAATCTGTTACATTTTAAAACTATTCTGATACATTATGATGAACTGAAAAGACTCTCAACTTTGTCAGAAAATGATAGGTATTTCTATTTAATGACAGAGTCATCTTTAAACTGTTAAAGCAGTCCAAATATATTTTGGGACAATATTTTTCTCATTTCTGTGGTTTTGCTACCACAATTCATAGTTGATATAACAGTATGTTTTGGAAATATTTGAGCATAATATTCCCAGCTCTATAGCATTACCGCCATGTATCAGATTTTGAATTCTAATAACAGGTGCATGACCCAAGGTGACTTGAAAAAGCATAAAGATTTGCAAAATTTTATCTAGAATTATATAACATTTTGCTTGTTCCTTGATCCTGTTGAAGAGATCTCACCATCACAAGTGATAGAAGAGTAGAGATTTGTGTCTGTTGTACAAATGTTGAAGTAAAGTCACCTGGCACTTGTACAACATTAGCATAAATGTGGGGAGAAAGTTCTGTCTGTGACTGCAATAGGGAGGAAAAATAGAAAGCAGGTTACTGACTCTGTATGCAAATTATTTTTTGAGAATATTTTATCTTTTTAAGGAAAAATGTATTTGCCCTTGGCATTGTGTGTTCATCAGATGTAAATCTGAACTATACAATAAAGCCCTGTGGAAGAATTTTTAACAATTGGTCCAATATTATACAGCAGATGAGCTGTTAAGCTATTAACCATCAGGAGAGGGTTTTTTGGTTTTTTTTTTTGTATGTTTAAATGTTCCACCACTCCTCCATTTATTTGTAATAGTTTGAAGAAGAGTGATCAGTTTGGTAAACTCTGATATTTTGAAAAAGATCAGGAGGTTCATTGTGAAAAGGTTTGCATCATACTTATAAACTGACACTGGGGTGCTAGAGGTACAATGACTTGTTACAATGTCACCCTTAGAAATACTTCTGCTAACATTTCCACATTATAGAAGTCTAGAAGAGCCCTAAGAAAAGACACACAAATCATTCTACAAAAAAGACATCTGCACACACACGTTTATTGCATCTCTATTCACAACAGCCCAAATATGGAACCAACCCTTACTGCCCATCAAGAGTGGCCTGGATAGTCTCATCTTAGAGATGGAAGAATTAAGCAAGGTGACACATTGACCAGGAATACCAAAACAGTTCTGTGATACTCCTGAGGATGCTTACAATGAAGAAGGGTTTTAAGCTAAGAGATACAATAGGGTTCATTATTTCACATAATAATGCAAAGTTACTTTGGAACAAAATAAAATAAAACTGTGTTCATAAAAAAAAGAGTGAACTGGATAAAGAAAATGTGGTATGTACACATGATGGAATATTATGCAGTCATAAAAAGAACAAAATAACAAGCTTTGCAGCAAATTGGATGGAGTTGTAGACCATCATACTTAGTGATCTATCACAAAAACAAAGAATTGAATACCACATGTTCTCACTTATAAGTGGGACCTGAACATTAATCACATTAGCACAAGGAAAGGATTGGCAGTTGTTGGACACTGCCAGGGAAGGGGGAGGCACATAACAACACAAAGGCTACCTGGTAAACCAGGGAAGTGAGGACCAGTTGGAAGCTTAAACTTCACCTGCATGCAGTCTGCATGTTTAATAATCCTGACTTGCACCCTACATCCCTATGCCAAAAAATGAAATGAAAATAATGCCAAAAGCCGGGCTCGGTGGCTCAGCCTGTAGTCCCAGCGCTTTGGGAAGCTGAGGTGAGATTGCCTGAGCCCGCGGGTTCGAGACCTGCCTGGGCAACAAAGCGAGACCTCATCTCTACAATAAATCAAAAAATTAGCCTAGCGTGGTAGTGCCCGACTGTAGTTCCAGCTACTTGGAAGGCTGAGGCGGAAGGATCGCCGGAGCCCAGCAGGTCGAGGCTGCGATGGCCGGGAGCGGCCACTGCACTCCAGTCTGGGAGACAGAGTGAGACTCCGACTCAACAACAAAAAAAAAAAAAAAAGAAAAGAAAGAAAGAAAAAAGAAAATAATGCCTATATCTAGTGATTGCTGTAAGAATTTGGTGAGACTTAAAGTGCTTTGTTTATTACTAGCTCGTCTAGTGGATCATCTGGGAGAGAACTCAAATGTTTGCCAAAGAAATGATGAGAACCACAACATATGAAAAAATGCTTGCCGTCACTAATCATCAGATAAATGCCAATTAAAACCACATTGAGATACCATCTCATATCAGTCAGAATGGCTTTAATTAATAAGTCAAAAGACAACAGATATGAACAAGGTTGTGGAGAATAGGGAATGCCCGTACGCTGCTGGCAAGAATGTAAACTAGTTTAACCCCTTGGAGAGCAGTTTGGAGATTTCTCAAAGAGCTAGAAATAGATTTACCACTTGATCTAGCAATCCCACTCCTGGTTATATATCCAAAGGAACACAAATCTTTCTACCAAAAAGACACCTTCACTTGTAATGTTTATTGTGACATTGTCCACAATAGCAAAAACATGGAACCAACCTAAATGTGTTATTAGTTAAATTGCTCAAAGAGAATAAATGCTTATTCCACTAAAAATGGTACTCTGGGTCTGGGCTCAGTGGCTCATGCCTATAATCCCAGCACTTTGGAAGGCAAAGGCGAGAGAACTGCCTGAGCTCAGGAGTTCGAGACCAGCCTGAGCAACATGGTGAGACTTTGTCTCTACAATAATTTAAAAAATTAGCTGGGCATGGTGGTGCATGCCTGTAGTTCCAGTTCCTTGGAAGACTAGGGCGGAAGGATCACCTGAGCTCAGTAGGTCGAGGCTGCGGTGGCTGTGAGTGTGCCACTGCACGCCAGCCTGGGTGACAGAGTGAGACTTCGACTCAAAAAAAAAAAAATGGTACTCTAGAAATAGATGTAGTCAATGATAAAGTAGTGTTCTTGGTGGTACTTATTTTGGTTGCCAATGTTGAATAAATTGCTGACTTTGATTTTCAGAAACACATACATTCAATAAAGTTAGGTACAAATACAGACTAAATTGCCAAATATAATTACATGAGCTTTTCCAGAAAAAAATAAAATATGCACACATTAATAAGCATTACCTCAAGCAAGAAAGTAAACTTTTTTTTTAACCTTTAAATGTTTCTCATATCCTTTATGATTTTTCCTTTCTGTGTCTTTCTATCTCCCTTATATTTCAGCAGCCAACAATCTGCTTTCTGGCACCATAGATTTGTTGCAGTTTTAGATTTTTATGTAAATAAAGTCATAGAATATATTCTCTTTTGTGACTGGCTTCTTTCACTCAGCATTGCTATACTGAAGTCTATCCATGTTGCATTGCGTAACCATTTTTTATTGCTAAGTAGCGTTTCATTGTATGGGTATAAGACAAATGGTTTTTCTGTTCTTTTGGTTGGCATTTGGGTTGCTTTCACTTCTTGACTATTTCAAACAAACCACGTACACATCGTTGGAAGATTATAACACACAAACCCTCTCAAGGTAACAACATGAGGCAACTGCAAGTCTCCCTTCATCTGCTTCTCTTCTCTCAAGAATCCTTGTGCTTCATTTCTTGATGTTTAGATCTTGGAGTCCCTGGCTTTCTATATTTTGTGGCTGTTGTTTCATAAAACCAAAGAGTAGATCTGTTCTCTTTCATTCTCTTTTTTTTCCTAACGTGAATCCTCCAAAAGTTTTCTTTTTTCTTTGTCTTTCACATGACATATATTTCAATGATGCAGATGGCACCATTTTTTACCAGAACACACTAGTGATTTGTATAATGATTCTCCTATTGCCTTTTGCCACCAACTCTAACAGTATTATATCCTAATACAGACATCATGCTTACAAGAGTCTGCCAGGTTGTAGCTCTCAAAAGGCAGTGTTCTTGCACTTCATGCTAAACCTGCTACAGAGTGCTTTCCTCAGCGTCTCTTCCAAAACTGGCAGTCTTCGCTGTTACTCAGGAAATGGGTTGGAGCAGAATTTCCAGGTATGTGATAAGTTGCTGCACTACCTGAAGAGACCTATCAAGAATTTTTGTGGCCAGGTACTGTGGCTCACGCCTATAATCCTAGCACTTTGGGAGGCTGAAGTGAGAGGATTGCCAAGTCCACAGGTTCAATACCATCCTGAGCAACTTGGTGAGACCTCATCTCTACAATAAATCAAAAATTAGCCAGATGTGGTGACGCACACCTGTAGTTCCAGCTACTTGGAAGGTTGAGGTGGAAGGAGTATGCCACTGCAACCCAGAAGGTCGAGGCTGCGGTGGCCAGGAGTATGCCGCTGCACTCCAGCCTGAGCGACAGAGTGAGACTTCGACTCAAAAAAAAAAAAAGAATTTTCCTTCTTTATTGAAGAAAGAAAACTAGGAAGGAGGAAAACTTGAGGCAGGGTAACTGATTTTATTTGAAGGGGAAACAAAAATCTTGAAGATGCAAAAATTTGGCTTTTATTTTGGAGGAAATTTTTCAGCACATTTAAGGTCTTTTGAAACTTTAAGAATGAGTCTTCCAAATCTTTTAAGGGTTTATTTCATCTCTCAATCTTTGGAGCACTTATATCTCTCTAAGGTCTTGAATATACTTACCATTTATTGATTATCTATTCCAAATAACACAATGTAATAAAAGTGGTGGACCACTATATGATTCTGTGAACTGAACAGCTGGTCCAATTCCTACTGAACTATGTTATTACAGAATGTGATAGAGTTAACATACTTCTGAAGCAATACTGTAAATGTATGTTGCTGTCTGTCTCACATGACTTGGAACTGCTTTTGGTCTCTCTTTCTCATAGAGGAAGAAATGATGACTGGCCTTATGCCACGTATGCTAGTCCAGGGGTAGACTGGTAGAGCATATTTTCTCAATCCACTTGACTGAGTTCATGTAGTATCCTGTCATCTTCCAGCATCCATCTGATCTGTAGGTTTCAGAAGAGAGAATTAAATGGGATACACTGGAATTCACCACCACTGAATCCTGTTGGTCTTTAAGGATAGTGACCCGCAGAGACATTTACCCGGGATGTGATATTATTTTGCATCTACTCTTTCAGAGAGTGACCTGAGTGGTTTCAGACACTTTGACTTGGCCATCCTCCACTGTATTGGCTCTTTATTCACAGGTCAAGAAGCTGACATGTTCGTTTTGCCAGTAAGAAAGTGTGTCCATTCCAACTGTGTCCTGGCAGACCAGGAAAATGACCACTGGGTGGGTCCATGGACCTACTGGATTCTCCATAAGCCAGGCCAGAGATGGTACTCTGTTTATCACTTGGCCCATATGTTACTCCTCTGTGAAAAGCAGAATAATGGTACCTTAACGACACCTTAATGGTACCAGAATGTGTGGATATGTTATGTTACATGGCAATAGGGAATCAGTTGTTCTTTAGATGGGAAAATTATCTTGGATTATCTGGGTGGGTCCACTGTAATAAGAAAAATCCTTGTAAGTGAAAGGGAGAGGCAGAGAGTCAGAGGCAAGATAGAAGACATGACGACAATATGAAAGCAAGGTGAGAGTAATTTGATGTGGAAATTAAACTATGTGTTGCTAGCCTTGGAGGTGGAAGAGTGGGTTGTGAGTCAAGAAATGCAATGTGGGTGGCCTCTAAAAGCTGGAAAGAGTGAAAAATGGATTATTCTTCCCTAAGGTCCTCTGAAAGCAATATAGCCCTGCCCATAACCTTGAATTTTAGCCCAGTAAAACTGACTTTAGACTTCTGGTCTTTAGAACTGGACGATAATAAGTTTGTTTTAAACCACCAAATACTTTTGTTGCAGCAGTCATAGGAAACTAATATATTGCTCTAATAGAGACCATGATGCTGTTTTATTTCCTGTGTAATATCAGCCTGAGCCTTCTAGCCAAAAATCCTTAAAATGGCTGAGTATTTAACTTTCTCCAGTTACATATAAAAGTCATGTTTCTCTTTGGGAAATAATTAGGCAGATTATTTTCACTTTCACTTGTTATGGCATTATAGAATTCCTTTTCCTGGGGAGTTGAACTTCCTTTAATCATTAGGTTTTGAGTCTAAAAACTGCCTCAAATTAAAAATTTGGACAAGTTATTGTGATTGGTTTTACTTGTGGAAGCTACATTCAACCTCCTGATCCATCCTTGATTCCCTCTTATAGATAGAGCATTACCTTTGTTGAATGTTTTTCATGCTTGTCCTAGGGTTGCTATTATTTTTTTAATTATCCTCAGAACTCTTTGCAGGTCAGACACCCCTGGATGCCAATCAGATGCTTTTACTCGTTAAAATAATGTTACTCGCCATATTTCCTGGTGATTAATCATCACCTCCTGACCTCTATGATTTCATAAATTTATTTTCTTCATTGCTATCCAGGAATCCAAGTCAGCATAACTTTAACTCTCACCCACGGAGGAAAGCTACCAATGATGCTTATGGGTGATGCTGATGCCCCTCTCATTTGTGATTTACTAATTATTTTGGTAAATGTGCTGTCCTCCAGGCCCACCATGAATCATAGTTTGTTGATGCATTTTCTGGTCTTATGTAACCTTACAATTTCCTGAATCTTTTGATCACTTCCTCTATTCTCTGCTGTGGTAGGTTTATATGTCCATATCACTTAGTGTGGATCAGCGCCAAACTTTCATTCTTTTGTTTTGTTTTGTTTTTGAGTTGGAGTCTCATTCTGTCGCCCAGGCTGGAGTGCAGTGGCGCATTCACAGCCATTGCAGCCTCGACCTGCCGGACTCAGGTGATCCTTCTGCCTCAACCTCCCACGTAGCTGGAACCCAGGTGCATGCCACCACGCCTGCCTAAGTTTTTGATTTATTGTATTGATGAAATCTCACCAAGTTACCCAGGCTGGTCTCGAATCTGTGATCTCAGGTAATCCTCTTACCTAGGCCTCCCATAGTGCTGGGATTCTAGGTGTGAGCCACCCCGCTGGCTCTTTTTCTTGTTTTTAATTTTTAATTTTAAATATGTGGGATACTATTCAGGGTTAGGTATACAAATATTCTTTATGCAGGTCCCCTTGTTGATGAGGTATGCCAAGTTTTTAAAAGGCACCTGGCAGCATATTTGCACTGATCCCTGAAGTTTTGTCATATGTTAAATTTTGTGTCATTAGGGTGTGCTTTCATATTTTGAAACTGTCTTAGTCCATTTGGGCAGTTCTAACAAAGTACCATACACCAGTGGGCTAATAAACAACAAAAATTTTTGTCTTTATTCTGGAGGCTGGAAGTCTGAGATCAGGCTGCCAGCATTATTGGGTTTGGCCAAGGGCTTCTTTCAGTTCTTGCATTCTTTCACAGCAGAAGGGAGCTAGTGCTCTGTCCTCTTATAAGGGCATTAATCATATACACGAAGTCTCCATACTCTTAACCGAATTATTTACAACAGGTCTCACCTCCAAATACCATCATACTGGGACTAGCATTTCAACATTTAGATATGGGGGAACACATATTAGTCCATTGCTGTCTCCTTTATTCAACTTTATTTCAGCTCCCCCCGCCTTCTTCTGGTCACCTCAGAATCTAGTCCCACGCACAATTTGTTAGATACCACTTGTCAATGCTGACTAGGTTCTGCAGCAAATCCCTAGTATCATTTCTTTTCCTCAGCTGACCCAGCACTTCCACAGCAGGATTATATTGTGATTTAACCTTAGTTAATGGCCTGGTGGCTGGGAAGAGAAAAGAGGACAAAGGAGACACATAGGGTCTTGTAATGCAGACATTTCTGCGTTACATTTAATCAAAAGGAGAGTCTTACATTTTTACAAGAAGGGGTGGACCACATTTGCAGGTCCAAAGGGTATGAGAAATATAGGGATTCAGTAAGTTCAAAGACACAACCTTGTTGTTCCCATCTCAAATCTCAGAATTACACTTGGCATTAGAACCCTGACATTTTTATAGTTGTCCTGATTGTTTTGGTGAGTCAACATTTTCTCAGCTCTGTTAGGCCTGTATTCTGGTCCTTACTTTTTATTTAGTCCTGTAAAAGTTTCTAAATGAGCTACCAAGGAGACCCTCTGACTTTCACATTTGTCTTTTTTTTTTTTTTTATCAGGTTCTCACTCTGTTGCCCAGGCTGGAGTGCACTGCAGTCTCCAACTCCTGGGGTCAAGTGATCCTCCTATGTCAGCCTTCCAGGTAGCTGGGACTGCAGGTGTGTGCCACCACACCTGGCTAATTTTATTTTTTGTAGAGATGAGATCTTGCTATGCTGCCCAAGCCGGTCTCGAACTCCTGGACGCAAGTGATCCTCCTGCCTCCCGAAGTGCTGGTATTACAGGCATGAGCCACTGTGCTCAGCTGTGGCTATCTTGATTAATCACTCTGAACCTTCCATTATTTCTCCTTAATGCCTTGACAGCTCCCTTTACAACGAAAAGTTTCACCAGTTGCTCAAGCACCTGAGATATCCCACTCATAGGGTATTTTTTCCCACTTCTATCAATGTAATTTACCAGCAGTGAAAGTCATAACAGTCCATCTACTACAGCAGGGCCTGGGTTATAGAGTTCTACCTTCAGCGGTGAGGACACTCTCATTGCCAGTTTGCTTGCAGGTGTTCCAGTTTTAAGTCACACTTTGAGGTCTTATTACCAGGGTCACTCTTTGCTCGTGATCTCTTAGATGTAGTTTTCTGGGAAATAGATTGTGTGGTAACATTTGGCATTCAGAGCCAGTGACCCAGTGCTATGTGGACTAACACCTGTAAGCAAGAGAAGTATTAGGACACAAGATAGAGCACAGAGAAAAGTATGACTTTGATGCAATTATGGGAGCCTCATCTGAAACTGTGTGAGGCTCTGCAGTGTTGATGTCACCCAGAAACCTCTGAATTGAATCACCATGGTTGGTCCTTTGTATCCCTATGTCAACCAGTCATTGGTGTGGACTTTCCTGGGGAAGGTTATGTGACCTTGGATGAGGACGCTCCCTTGACTGTGGGAATAATGGCAACAATCATGTCTATGGTGCCTGCAACCAACTATCCTAATAGCCACACTCGGAGTGTTTCCCTCTTGCAAGGGGAGATCTGAAATATACCCACGGCACCTGCTATGAGTGGTATTCTTTCCTTGTTCCCTCAACAGACGCACACCTTATTTTTATTGCCTGTTTACTAGATTTTTCAGCTTCTGAGAGTGATGGTTGAGATGCCTATGCTATTCAAGGATATTTTTTATGTCTGCTAAATCAATTTGAGAAATTTAAATCCACCATTAAAGATCCTCCAGAATTTGGCACTTTTCCACATACTTAGCCCTATCCTTCAATATTACTCTTACATACAATAAGCATTATTTTTCAGCCAAATTGCTTTCCATCTCACTTTTTTCGTTACTATTCCCATGCTTCTATTTTTATTCCAGCAATCTCTCTGGAGTAAACATCACTTATATTTATATATGTTTAAGACACCTAATGGTATTTTACGGCTAAGACAAAGACAGTGTACCTTATCTTTCAACAATAAATACTAGAATGATTAAATCACAGAGGTAATCAATTACAAAGAGTGAAAAAAAACTAAAAAGCACAATATTTTTGAAATGAAATCAATTGATCATAATTAATTGGGAAATGCAGAGTATTTCAATGATGAATTCCATCTGGTAGGAGGGAGGATAATAAATTAAACCACACAGAACACATTGGGCAGCCACTTTGTTTCCCAAGCTATATAAATGATAGTAGTTGGATGGGCTTGAGACATTGGAATATTTAATTGAATTTGTAAGAAATCATTTGCCACCGGGTAATCTATATCAGTATGGTTAGAATGATATGAACCTTGCTAGAAATTTTAACAAAGGGAACATGGTAGAGGAATTTGTGCCATCAGGATGGGAGAAATGGAAGAATACAAAGAGAGCATTGAGATAACTTAGAAATAACAACTGTACAAATCAGTCTCTATCCCTAGGACTAAGAAAACAAAAAGATTTTGGAATATCAAAATCTACTGTCTCAACAGAGGTTTCTCATAGTACTTGAACTGAAGTCTTTTTTTTTTTTTTTTTGAGTTGGAGTCTCACTCTCCTCCAGGTTGGAGGGCAGTGGCACGCTCCTGGCCACCACAGCCTCCACCTGCTGGGCTCAGGTGACCCTTCTGCCTCAGCCTTCCAAGTAGTTGGAATTACATGCATGCGCCACCACACCTGGCTAATTTTTTGATTTATTGTGGAGATGAGGTCTTGCCACGTTGCCCAGGCTGGTCTCAAACCTGTGGGATTAGGCAACCCTTTCGCCTTGGTTTCCCAAAGTGCTGGGATTGTAGGCATGAGCCACCGTGCCCGGCTGAAGTCTTCTAGAGTGGAAAAATTCAGTTGCTGCTGGTACCTCTTATGCAACACAGTATGGCTAGTGTGGGGGAGCACTGTTGTGGTGAAGTCAATGTTGAAACAAGTCTGACAGGTGTTTCAAGCCTACAACAAGAGAAGAGTCTCTCCTTCTCCTGCCTTCCAATATCTCTCTAAGCCATCTATTAGTAAAGACTAGACGAAGTCAGCTGGTTGAAGAAAGCTGTCATCAGCAGAATCCAGCCCCAGCATCACAAAGCAGAATGTAAAGGTAATCGATATGAAAGAAAGAAACTACCTTACTCTTGGACCAGTACTACATGAGACCCAATCTGATCATGTGTATATTCATGCTCTGAAATATCTAAGGTGTAATTCAAGTGAACATCAGCATTAGTTTTGGCAGGCTGCTGAACTTTTCCTCTCTCGAGTTATTTTCTTACATTTCACTTCATGTCAAGCTTTTCTAATAACCTTTAAGGCAGATGACTTTGCTTAATTGATATTTTGCTATAAAATAAAGCAAAATTTTATGATTCCCAAGTTTGAAATGAGTATCTCATTTCAGAAAGCATTTTTAAAGGTTTTTTTCTTCTTCTTCTTCTTCTCTCTCCTTCCTCCCTTTTTTCATCAGACACTCCCTTGCATTGAGTTCACTTATCTAATTATGTGCTTGCTTAGAAGTGCTGGGGTCTAATCTTGACGCAAACTGGACGGCAGTAAGATTCTCCCTCACCTGGAGACTACCTCAAGTCTGCAGTTAATCTATAACTCCAAGATATCGCCAGCCTAGACATCAGATGGGGCAATAACTCAAGATAGTCATTGGAACAAGCCACCCATTGTCACTCCTGTATGCTCCCTGAATCTAGTTTTCCTTTTTAAACCCCCACACACAGTCTAAAACTTGAAATGATCTGTTTGAGGCATGAGCTTGGCCATTTCCTTGTCTGTAGGCTTTTGAAATAAAGTCACTTACCTTCTACCATCTTTCTCGAATTTAGCTTTGGGTGGCGAATGGCCAAACTTCTGCCTGCTACACACAGGTTAATTTATTTTAGTGTCTGTGTTCCTCTTTCAATATAAATGCCTAATATGAACATCGAATAACAGTTTTACTCTTTTCTTATATAGCATTTAGTAAAACAAATATTTCACCATTTGAGCATGTATTGTATAAGATCTACAAAGATTAATGCAAATTACATATTATACTTAAACTATACAGATTGTGAAATTTGTACAAATACATATACTTTTATTTTACTAAAAAATATATTTGTCCATGGAGAAACATTTTAAATGGAGTGCATGCTTTTGGAGAAAATAATTTCACCCACACATAGTTTTAAACTGTACCTCTTAAAATAAAGAAATCTTTAAAACTGTATATTTTGCAGAAATATAATTTTATTAATAAAAAGTTTACAACCATGTACAGCAATAAAACATATTTTAAAATGTACCATATTTAGGTAGAGATTATAGTGCTTCCAAAGGAGAAAACTTATGCAGAGATATTTCTTGTTAAATAAAGCAAAAAACTGCTTTCCTATTGAGATTTCTAGTTTTTTTTTTTTACTTACTAGTCTAATTTTTCAACTCTTTAATGTAAATACTGAAGGCATAATGAATCTTACAATTCTAAACATATATGCACAGGATTTGTATACAAATTGGCTTTAAAATACAAATGTATTTCCTCTTATAAATAGCCAATCTTCCTGGATTAGCAAGACAAAAAGAGAAAGCTCAGACAGGCATAGATATTAATATTTTTCTTAAACAAGCTTCTGTTTATAGAAATTCATTTTGAAATTATTTATATACTGTAGTCATTAACGCGATATGCTCAGTTCTAGGAGGTTATTCTTTGATCAGTCTATCTCCTGGGGAATTGTCAATTGTATAATGTAATATTGTGATTTGTTATGGGACGTGTCATTCATATCTGATCTCTCTCTTTCTCTCTCTCTCTCTTCTCATTCTTATTGTAAAAAGTAAGAAGATAAACTTCTGTAGACTAGATGTCATCTAAAAGAAAAGCAGAAGTTAAGCAAACTCCTGAAATAAATGCATAAATAAATAATATGTAAAATAGACCCATTTAAAAGAAGTTGACATTAACAACTTTTAAGTGGAAATATTTATTCTCTAAATGCAACTCACATATTTATGCATTTCAGGCAAACTATGAAGTTTTGTTGTTTATTAACAAGAATTACTAAAATGTGCTGGGTGACAATTACAACTACAAAAGTTTATACACAAAAACTTTCTGAAAGTATGCAAAGAAAGTATTCATTTCTGTTTTCAGATGTAAAATTTCAGCTATCTTAAAACAGTGAAAGTGCAGGCGCGGTGCCTCACACCTATACTCTCAGCCCATTGGGAGGCCGAGGTGAGAGGACTGCCTGAGCCCACGGGTTCGAGAACAGCCTGGGCAACTTGGTGAGACCTCATCTCTATAATAAAAAAAAAAATAGCCAGATGTGGTGGCACGTGCCTGTAATTCAAGCTGAGGCGGTAGGATCACCTGAGTCCAGCAGTTCGAGACTGCAGTGGCTGTGAGCATGCCACTGTACTCTAGCCAGGGCAACATAGTGAGACTCTGACTCAAAAAAAAAAAAAAAAACCAAAAAAACAGTGAAAGATTTGTATTTAGGAGTCAGACTAAGGTAGCATTTTTGTAATACCTAAACACATTTTATTCGTATAGTCATTCAGGGAAACAAATTTCTAAGGGACCAGATCTGTTCAACTCTACACAAATATTTAGCTGCCTTATCTTAAAATTTTAATGTAGATTATTGTTTTAGGGAAATCACCTCAAATAAAATAGTGACATGTATAAAGAAAAAAATCATATAACAATAAACATAATAGAAAAAAAAATCATCAGCCAAGAGTCTCTCTTTTTTTTTTTTAAGTTGGAGTCTCACTCTGTCGTCCAGACTGGAGTGCAGTGGCATGTTCGTGGTCGTTGCAGCCTCAACCTGCTGGGTTCAGGCGATCTTTCCACCTTAGCCTTACAAGTAGCTGGAACTACAGGCATGTGCCACCATGCCTGGCTAATTTTTTTTATTTATTGTAGTGATAAGTATCAACAAGTTGCCCAAGGCTGGTCTCGAACCCTTGAGCTCAGGCAATCCTCTCGTCTTGTCCCCCCAAAGTGCTGGAATTACAGGCTTAACTACTGTGTCCGACTCCTCAGTGCATTTTAAACAGTATTGTATTTACTATTTTAGAATAGGTAATATAACGTATATAATCAGGAATTCTATAGGTACAGGAGGATATACTTTGAAAAGTAAGTCTCCTTTCTAATCCTTAACCTAGATACCCAACTGGCTGCTTCAAGAAGCAACTACAACTCCTAGTTTATTGTGTGTTGTTGCAGTTTTGAGATGCTGCACAAGCATATATACACATATATAAAGCTACTTTTTAAAAAATGGTTTCATGGCATTCCACTGTAAGTAATGTACTCTGATTTATTTAACCAGGCCCCTAC
>CAUYQG010238591.1:0-15600 GCA_963574415.1 Tarsius wallacei | reverse complement strand
TTATTTATTTATTTTTATTTTTTATTTTTTTTTGAGTTGGAGTCTCACTCTGTCGCACAGACTGGAGTGCAGTGGCCGCTCCCGGCCACCGCAGCCTCGACCTGCTGGGCTCCGGCGATCCTTCCACCTCAGCCTTCCAAGTAGCTGGAATTACAGGCACGCGCTACCACGCCCAGCTAATTTTTTTATTTATTGTAGAGATGAGGTCTCGCTTGCCCAGGCGGGTCTCAAACCCGCAGGCTCAGGCAATCCACTCACCTCAGCCTCCCAAAGGCGCGGGATTACAGGCTGAGCCACCGAGCCCAGCTGTTTGCGCACTTTTAAATGGACCACATAAGGTAGGCCTGGTAGGATGCAGGAGTCTGAACATAAGGGAGCATTAGATGACTCAGACAAACACAGCATGAAGAATGAGCTGTGGGGAGAGAAGAGAGAGGGAAATGTCATCGATTTCTATTGATACAACTGTTCAGTCACCATAGAGGCAAAGTAACACAATTTTACATAACTAGGCAGATGCCAGAGTTTAGACATTTAATAAATCAGTTCTAAATTTGCCAATTTCATAGCAATTTTTTAAAGAATATGCTAATGTTCAGCACAATTTTTCTTCACAGTCTGATCTGTTTTACTTGTAACTGGGCTAACACAAAAATACAGCATATCTTTTAAATCATATTAGACATTTTATGTTAATACATTTAGTGTAATCTCATATAAACCAGCTACAGTTTCCAATGACTGTTATAAAGATACAGGCTAGTAAAAAGCAGTTTTTAATGGCATTAACTAAAAGTTTTTGTGGGTTCCAATGATTCCAGTTGGAGAATAAAGTTACAATAGAAAATATGTCTCATAGAAAATATGTTTTTTAAAAAGTATGCATGCCAGTTATAGAGAATCTACTAAATGTAGAAATGCATAAAAAAGAAAATACCAGTTCTGTCTAGTTCACCTCACCCTTACTCATGAAAAACATTTTGCTTCTTTTCTTCCAATCAAAATACTCTCATCTTCAGAAGAACGTAATATCATGGACTTGAAGGAACTATAAATGTTGAAACAACAACAGAAGTAATATCAAATGTATTTTTATTATTCTTCCATTAATATCTCCATCTCTAGACTGTAAGTTCCATGTAGACAGCAACCATATCTTTGCTCAGTATTGTGTCTGTGGTATCTAATAGCACATAATTCAGTGCCTGGCACATGGTAAGAGTTCAAAGAATATTCATCGACTAGATGATGTGCATTAGTCAGAGTTCTACATTGCAGTCAACAGAAACTAAGTTTGACTGATTTAAACAAACAAGCAAAAAAAAATCAGCAAATGATAACTGGACAATTCATAGAGTAGTCAGGAGAGCCGGAGGTTTCAGCTCAGTAGATATAGCCATGTTCTATGAACCTGGCTGTGAAGCCATCATTAGACTGCCGCTTCCAACACATACGTGACTGTCGCCAGCACTACTCACTGATTCTGGATATTGCTACTTTTGCCTCTGACTACTCAGGATGCCTGTGGCGACTGCTGCTGCCTCCTATCCCAAACAGAGATTCACTGGGGTCCCTGCCTGTTTTTCTTTTGCATCGCTAACTTCCAACTCAGGGTTTGGTGTGTTTACACCTGGTAGGTAGGATCGAGGTCACATACCTAGTTCTAAGAATGGTGGAAAAACAGTTAGATGGCATTTTAAGATTCTAGTGGGAAAAGGGTTTTTCCTTACCAGCAGGGGTGTGATGGTTAATATGAGGTGTCAACTTGATTAGACTGAGGGTGGCCCAGACGACTGGTGAAGCATGGTTACTGGGCGTATCTCTGAGGGTGTTTCTGGACAGGATTGACATGTGAGTCAATGGACTGGGAGAGGAAGACCCACCCTTCAATGTGGGCAGGCACCATCCAACTGGCTGTTGGCATAGCTGCAACAAAGTAGGTGAAAGAAGGGTGATCAGCAGCTTGCTGAGTTTCCTCCCTCTCTCTCTCGCTTCCCTGGTGGGATGCTTTGCTTCCTCTCCTCCTGTCCTTGGACATCAGATGCCAGGTTCTTCTGCCTTTGGACTTTGGGGCTTGTACCAGCAGCCTCCCAGGGCCTCTTGGGACTTCACCCTTAGACAGAGGGTTGTGGTGTTGGCTTTCCTGCTTCTGAAGCTTTTAGACCTGGAATGAGCTACCTACTGGCTTTTCTCATTGCCCAGCTTGCAGATGGCCTATCGTGGGACTTAGCCTTGTAATAGTGTGAGCCAATCCACCCTAATAAATTTTCTTTTATATACACATCTATCCACGTGGTTCTGTCCTCTGGAGATCCCTGACTAATAGAGGTGGATTCTCTACACAAAGGATGGTTTAGATGCTGGGTTAGGGAGCAAAAATCATGAAAAACGACCACCATATGACTCCTCCACATCAGCATGTCTGCTTTGTTTTCCCCACATTTTCACTATTGGTAAGATAAAACCGCAAAATAAACCAATCCACAAAACGTTGCCTAACATAATGCAAACATACCTCATAAAATTGAAAATATTTTTATCTCCTCCCTTGAAAAAACCAAAACAATGTCATTCTAGTTGCTAAATTTAACTCCTGGTCTGGAGTGTCTGAGAGTTTTTATTCTTATTCTAGTCCAGTCTCAATTCCATCTCAATATTCTGTATTCTATGGAAATAAATACTGAAGTTAACTATTACTCATAAAAGATAGCAGGGCAGAGAAGAAAGAAGAATATCAATTGATATATTTGTATACATGCAAGAAACAAGGAAAAGATGTCAGTAGATACTGAGTACTAATTACCATGACTCTTTATAAGGCCAAGTTGGTGTTTATGAATTTATGACTTCCTTACTACTCATTTCCTGTTGTTTTTAGCCTCAGCCGACTCCTCAGCTGTTTGAAGTTCTCTACCTGGTTGAGTGACCCCAGTTTTCATTCCTGAGGAGCACTGGTCCTTCACGTTCTGCCTGTGTAGGGTTGGTGTTATCTTTCATCAGCTTTTACCATTAGACAAAACAATAGTACTCAGAGATATACAGGAAATCTCATGAGTTTGAACATACCCTCCCTTGTCCCATTATGGGGTAAGCAATCCAGCCTCTCTTAGCTTGTCAGAATTAATCACCCCATCAACACTTTAACTCTCTTTCCCCTGTTCCTCTAATGGGGGAGTCTGCATAGGCAGGGGGCAGCTCAGCTTCTCATTCAAAGAAAATAGTTTTATGTGTCCTAGAGGAAACACTCTTCTCTTTGACACTAAATTTCCTAAACCGTTCAAGTCCAGAGTTGTGGCAATGGAATGCAATGTATTCTGACTACAGAAGAAACAGCTTACGTATTATTATCTGGCTCATTGCCATTTACTATATTTTATATACATAACTGTAACTCAGTCTAGCAAGGTAGTCCAACTGCCATCATAACCAAGTTTTCCAAAAGCCTCCCACTGTTCCGGAAGGTCAGGAGCCATCGAGAAATGAAGTATACACAAGATCAGTGAATCTCATGGACTTAAACATCTTACTTTTCTTCTTTCACGTAAAATGACAATCTTGTTCAGAAGCAATGTTGAGTTTAATACACCAATGATGAAGAAAGCGTTTAGAAATTCCATGGACTCGCTGGCAGAACCTTTTTGGTCAGGGAAAACTTTTGTTTCAGATTCTGGAGTGGGGAGGGCCATCTTGCTACAGGGGAGATTGGAAAAGCAACATTTTGGCATTTCAGATTTCAGGTGGAAAGTGGATGCTTCCTCATATGTGGAGAGGTCAAATGTTGGATGGTCAAAGACCAAAGATTGTCCTCTATAGAATAAAGAATTTAATAACTCAAAACAGCAGAGAAATAAAGGAGGTTAGACCTGATGGATGATGTCCAGATACTTCATGACCCTTATTCACCCACTGACCACAGGTCTACTCTTCCTTTGCACCAAGCTTTCTTCCCTTAGCAGGTATATGAACTATTGACAGGGCTGGACACAGGACAAGGAATAATCGTGGCCATGTTTACAAATTATCTACCACACAGGCTTACCCACCTAGATATGGACAGCGCTGGGAATCTGCAACTCTTCTTTACTGGGACAGGTTCCTTTCACCCCATGACAGACAGAGCAAAACACATGCTTTCTGTAGGCAAACTAGCACATAAAAAAAAGGGAGGACAAGAGGTCTGGGCTATGAACTTCCAATTCTTCTTCTAAACTCACCCAAATACACTCTTCCCTGGGGGAAGAATGAGTAAAAATTGGGAGAAGCCGGATGTGTTATTGTGATGGAGTTCCTTCCACTTGGAAGGAAACAACAGGTATAGGACAGAAATGGTACCCCTTTAAGCCTTTTTTTTTCTTTTGAATGAATAGGCTAAAACTATCCAGAAGATGATATATCATTTGTCCTATGGCTTTGTCCAGCCAAATCCTTCTGCACTTGAAAATGTAATTCAAGTCTACTTCAGCAAGAGTTAATTTATTTTTCCTCCTCCAGGCAAGGAAAAAACTTAAGAGCTCAGAGATCATGGGGGAAAATATAAGTTAGTCAGTATTGCTGAAATGAAGAGTGAGCAGGCAAGAAAAAGTGTAGTCAATTCAAAAGCCTGTGGGGTCAGACAGTAACATGTGAGTGAGAAGATGAGGCCCGTGGCAAACTGAAGGTCCAAAAATATGCCCAAAAGGTCAGCTGTTACTCATTTCCAGCCGGTGGTTGCCATATGGAGGCTATGAGAACAGAGTCAGTAGCTTTTCCTGTTTTCCATGAGAAACTAGAAACACACATTTCCTGTGAAATTTTTCAATTTTTACACATCAACACCTCACTTCCTTTTGAATCACTGATTACATATGTCAGTGCATGTCAGTTAATCTGTTCTACAGACTACCTGGTTGAGTCCCATGCTAGACGAAGGGGAGTCATGAGGCATTTTGATTTACAGTATTCATTGTTAGTTTGTCCCAGGTATATATGTCTGTAAGACCTTGAACGAGTACCTGACTGATTCCCTCCACAGGATAATGTGGCTAGAGGCTCTTAGAGCTGTATGGATATTAAATACTGCAGAACAGTTCCTATAGAGAGTTGTAGATCACTTCATAAAGTGGCTGGCTGTGTTATATTGTGCCCTCAGTAGAGGCTGATTTTTGCCATTGGCAGTCCCTACATCTCCCTGTGAGGCCTCATAGAGTCACCCTCATCGACCACCCCTATTCCTCTGGGGAATGGGTCTCAGAAGTCAGACAAAATCCCCTGTTTGCTATATTAGGTTTCTTCAGATAATAGAACCAATATCATTCATTCATTCATAAGAATTGGCTCACATGAGTATGGATGTGGCTCAGAAGTCCCACAGTCTACATAGAGAGTTAGCAAGCTGAAGACCCAGAAGAGCTAATGATGCAAATTCCAGTCCAAGGACAAGAGAAGACTGATGTCCCAAGTCATGCAGTCAGGCAGGAGGAGATCCCATTTAATCAGTCTTTTTGTTCCATTCAGTTGATTGGTTAGGGCCCACCCACACTGGAGAGGGCAATCTGCTTTATCCAGTCTGCTGATCCCCCCCAGCCCCGAACACCCTTACAGACATATCCAGAACAATTGTCCAAATGTCTAGGTAACTTGTAACCTAGTCAAGTTGACACATAAAATAAACATCACACTCAATTTACCAGGACGTGTCAGAGATCCATATGATAGGAAGCTGACATGGGGTCTTGGGACCCTAGAGTTCTCATTATTAAACTGTGTTAAATGCCTCCTCCAACATGTGGCAGTGTCTGTCTGACCCATTTCCAGACAGGAGAGGTCCTGGAAGAGGATTTGTCAAGACATCATTGATTCCTACCACTCATCATTCCTTCCCCTTATATATTGCCAGTGGGAGAGACAATAGATGGTTGTCAGGTACCTTTGGAAGATCTGAGAATTGGCTATTAATTCCTACCTTTTTGCTGTTTCCCCCCTTTCTACTGTAAGATGTGTGCTGGTCCTTTTGACTGTACCACTCTCAACATGGAATGCTTAACAAATGTTACTCCAATGCACAAGTAAGTTTCCCTACAGGGTCTTCAAACTTATAGTTCCTTATGTTGCCAACACCCTTGCCCCAGATCTGCATAGAATTCACTTCTCACTTCATTTGGTTCTAATCTCAAATGTCACCTTCCCTGAGAGAAGAGCAACCACTCTATTTGACTAGAACACCACCAGTCTCTCCATCAATACTTTCTGAACTTCTATTCTTGACTAGGCTGAGGCCAAAGAGACCAAAGAGTGGATAATCAGACGCAGAGGATCTCATGGACAGGTGCAAACATAATGTTAGAATAGATCATACCGGAGAGAGTGAAGTAGAAAGAGGAAAATATTACTGAGAGGTTGGCGAGGGCCAGTCTCCTTATAGTAGAAAGGGGGAAAACAGCAAAAAGGTGGGAATTCATAACCAATTCTCAGACTTTCCAAAGGTACCTGGCAACCATCTATTATCTCTCCCGCTGGCAATATATAAGGGGAAGGAATGATGACTGCTAGGAATCAGTGATGTCTTGACAGACCCTCTTCCAGGACCTCTCCTGTCTGGAAATGGGTCAGACAGACACAGACAGCCATATGTTGGAGAGTGTTTGGGAACCTGCTATTCTGGTCGTCCTGGTTATAAGACCCTCTTTGCATATTAATAATATTAAAATGAGAAAAGCCTTAAAAATAGGGCTTTGAAATAGAGTAAATAATAATTTAAAAGGAACAATTGTAGTCTAACAACCGTTGCTTTGGAAGAAAGCCAGGAGAAATTTGGGTTAGATGCTTGCAGTGGACAAAGAATAAATCTATGAGGGGAAATATTTTGGGTTGTAGATAAAAGGGATTATCTGAGCCTAAGAAAGCTAGACATTTTTGAACACAGCACCCCTCTACACCATCCCGCCTGATGTAACTGTCAATGTAAACAAAGTAAAATCCAGTATCCACAGTTGCTGGGAAGGATTTGGGTTACCGGCTGTTATGGGCTGAATTGTGTTTTCACAAAATTCACATGTTAAAGTCCTAATCCCCAGGGCCTCAAATGTGACTGTACTAGGAGATTGGGCCTTCAAAGAAGCAATTAAATTAAAATAAGGTCCTTGGGGTGGGCTGTAACCCAATATGAAGGGTGTCTCTATAAGAAGAGGGTATTATGACACAGATATGTGCAGAGGGAGGACCACATGAAGTCACAGTGAGAAGGCAGGTATCTTTAAGCCCTGAAGATCTTAGAACACACCAACCCTGATGACACCTTAATCTTAAACCCGTAGCCCCCAGAGCTATGAGATAATGTTTCTGTTAAGTCATCCTGTCTGGGATACTTTGTTATGGCAGCCCTCACAAACAAATACACCAGCAATTGTGGCAGTGTGTTGAGAGAGGAGAAAGGGAGAAACCAGATAGACAGACATTTTAGAGCAGGCCAGTAAAAACTTCCGCTGCAAGCCCCCACGGAATGGAGTGAGCATACCAACTTCCAGGTCCGTGGACATCTCCTTTCCAGTGCTTCTTCTTGATTGACCCTTTTCAATCCCACACCATTGGTGCCAACCAATCAGCACACTTTCAAGACTATATAACCCCTGTCTGCAGTGGCATCATCTCCAACCCTCTTTTGGGTCCTCACCTGCTGCGGGTAGCTTTCCTGTCTTCTGATAAATTCTGACTTTCCGATGTTGGAGTCCGCGATGGTGTCCACATTCCTCGTTCTTATTGGGTGTGAGATAAGAACCCGGTACTGCTGAACTGGACAGGCAGAGCTATACCTGCTGAGCTGAGAGGGCTTCAACACCCCTGGAAGGCCTGGCTTGTCTGCCCACCACACCGATGGAGCTGTAAGCACTTCTCAGACTCTGGTTCACCGACCCCCGAACTAAGAGAGCTGCAACACTCCTTGGAATTCTGCAGTTGTTGGTATCCCTGAGTTCTCCCATGCCACCGCATCCCCCTATCCAGACACCACTATGTCTACGGTCACCTCGTGGATTTCAGGCTAACAGTGCAGCCCTAGGAACAGCCACATTTTTTTGGGGTCCCGGCTTGTCAACTCATGGGATAATAAAACCATAGCAATATGGTTCTTAAGACATTTCCTGCCCCTTGATGATTGCAAGGAAGCCACTTTAACAAAGGGGCTAGAATTAGTAGGAGAGAATCTATCCTGGCCCATCAGTTGAACTGGCCTTGTGCTAGTCTTGGATTCCTGGTTCCCAGTTTTCATTCATATTTTTTGGAAGGACTGACACTCAATGACATTGTTTTCTAGAGAAAGGTAGGAAGCCTAAGGCTCCTGCTTCAGTGACATGCTGCTGTTCCATACCTGTGATGTTGGTTGTGGGGGTGTGATACCCTAGTCACTGGGTAAGTAATCTCATTAAATCCTCACAGTAGTCTTAGGATAGATGTGTCATTATTAAGCCCATTTTATATCTGAGAAAACTGAGGCTTACAAATGTTAAGGAACCTGCACAAAGCCACTTAGCTAATAACTGTGGACTTGGGATTTGAACTCAAATCTGTCTGACTCTAGTGATAGACCTCTTTGTTACTGTTTGGATATAACCCGCGCTTCACTCATGACTTAACTGTGTTGCACTGGCATTGGTGATTGGAGCCCAGTTTTTCTGTTCCAATTAGTTTTCCTACCTTATAACTGCACACGCAGTGTTGTATGAATATTCAAGAATTATCAACTGGGGCAACCTGTAGCCTCAAATGCTTTCTAAGGCTGTCAATATTTGTTCAGGAACAGAGACACATTCAGCAGTCTCTTAGGAATCTTTGTAATCCAAACCAATCAAGTTTCTTTAAACATGTATTGAGCACCTACTATGGGTACTAAAGATTGAATGTTTGTTTCCCCTTTCCCCTGAATTCATATGTTGAGATCCTAACTCCCAAAGTGACAGATGGCATTAGGAATCACTTTTGGGAGGTGATTAGCTGATGAAGGTGGAGCCCTCGCGAATGGAATTCGTGCCCTTATTAAAGAGACCCCAGAGAGATTCCTGTGTCTCTTCCATGTGGGGACCATCCATGAACCAGAAAGTGGGCCCTCACCAGACATGGAATCTGTCAGTATATTGACCTTGGACTTCTCAGCCTCTAGAACAGTGGGAAGTAATTTTTGGTTTTTTGTAAGCCACTGAGTTTGTGGTATTTTGTAATAGCAGCTGGAAAAATGAAGACAATGGAGTAGGCAACATCTCAACACAGGGGGATAAAGACAGTGTAGAGGTGAGTACAGGGACTCCCGAACACAGAGGAGTGAGACTTAACGGTGGCCTCTAGCTTGTGAAGAAAGCCTGCCTGTCAGGGACAGAGTTCTAGATAAGTTTTAAAAGATGCAAAGTAGCTGTCTGGTGACTGAGATGGAAAAGACATGCCAGGTAGAGAGCAGAGCACACAGAAAGGTGAGGAAGCAAGAGCTCTGTAAGAAGCTTAGCTGGACTGGAGGTCATGCAAGGGAGAGGGAATGATAGAAGATGATGATGTAGACCAGGCTGTGCCAGGCCACGGTGCGTTGTGCAGGCCATCCTAGGAGACTTTCCTTTTTGGAGGGTGGGATAATTTTATTTTTATTTTATTTTGTTTTTTTAGACTTTTTAAATTACAAAGATGTGGGGTATAATTCAGGGTTAGGTATACAAACATTGATTATGCAGATACCCTTGTCGATGAGGTATGCCCCTCCCTCCCCTAGCAGTTTCCCTCGACTACCAATTCCAACTCCCTCCCCTGACAGTTTCCCACTACTGCCAATCGCTTTCTTATAACATTATAATTGTTCAAGGTCTGCTTATAAGTGAGAACATATGGTACTCTGCTCTTTGTTTCTGTGATAGATCACTGAGTATGACAGACTCTAAATCCATCAAAGTTGCTGCAAAGTCCATATGTTTGTCCTTCTTTATGGCTGCATAATATTCTATTGCGTATATGTATCACATTTTAAAAATCTAGTCCAGTTTCAATGGGCAGCATGGTTGGTTCCATGTTTTTGCTATTGTGAATAGAGCTACAACAAACATGCATGTGCAGGTATCTTTTTTATAGAATGATTTGCGTTGCTCTGGGTGTATTCCCAATAGGGGAATTGCTAGGTCATATGGAAGGTCAGTTTCTAGTTCTTTCAGAAACTGCCACCCTGTCTTCCAAAGAAGTGGCACTAGTTTGCATTTGGGTGGGGTAGTTTTAAATCATACCCTGGCCTGATATCTGTATTCAATTGGTCTGGGCTGAGGATTGGGCATTTGTCTTTTATAAAGCTCCCCAGAAGAGCCTGGAGCACAGCCAGGATAACAAATAAGTAGGGAATTATGTTTCATTTGGGGGCCACTCCTACTTTCCTTATTGAGCAGAAATCTGACTCTCTGACTTATAATAATTATGAAGTCTCATAATAATAACTTATCTCTCCAAATGACAATGTTTACTTTTTCATTTCTTCTGCTATACTGTAAACTTCCCAAAGTCTGTAAGAGCTAAATGAATGCTTGCTAAACAAATGGATGAAGAGATGAATGTTCTCATTACTCGTCTTCTGGATAACAAGTGACCATTTAGGAAAGGAGGGTTCTAGAGAGGCCCCAAATACAGTCTTTTCTCCCATCTAAATGATAATACCAGTTTTAGAACATGGAACTCTGTCCTGTAACAGGCACTGGTGAAAGCATTTCACACAGACTGCTGTGCTGATTCTCCACCACACCCCTATGAGGCAGTTGTACTATCATTCTCATTTGACAAATGCATATCTGAGACTTACCATGGCTAAGTAATTTCCCAGTATCCTAGTCCTAGCAAGTGGTAAGTGGAAGGATCTTCCGACAATCCATACCTCCCTCTTACCTAGGAAAGGCTTTTTAGATGTTCCCCTCCAGAACAGCCACACTGTCCCGTACTCCCTCTGTCATAGTATGGTAATGCACTGTATGGCAGTGACCTGTCTCCTCTTCTGGACTCTAAGTTTTATTAGGGCAGAGACTATGTTTGTATCCCCAGTAACTCACAGCATGCTGGGCACAAGGTAGGTGTTAGATATGCAATTGGTTTGTTTGTTTGTTTGTTTGTTTTGCTTTTATTTAAAGATATGGGGTACAATTCAGGGTTAGGTACATAAATGGTCCTCGTACAAGTGAAGTGTCGGTACCCTTATTGATGTTATGTGCCCTCCCCCCCCGGCCGTGTCCCACTACTGCCAACCCCTTTCTTATAGTTTTATAATAACGTTCAGGGTCCAATGATGAGTGAGTACATGTGGTACTCAGATCTTTGTTTCTGTGATCAATCGCTGAGTATTAATAGACTCTAATTCCATCCAAATTGCTGCAAAGTTCATAATCTTGTTTTTCTTTATAGCATGGAACTAACCATGCTGCCCATCGAAAGTGGACTGGATAAAGAAAATGTGGTAGATATGTAATTGTTGAATGAGCAAAATCTGTTTCCTTAGCTGTGACTCATTGTAGTTCTCATGACCTCTGCGTTTCATATTCTCTAGGCGGGATATCTTGTTGACTGCAATCTCATTTGGCTTTATTTCAAGGTGCTTCGTCACCCTGGTCGTTTCCTCTCCCTTTTTTTCTTCTCCCTCTTCTCTCTTCTTGTCCTTCTCTTGCACCCCTTTTGTTTCCTTCTCTTTATCTTCCCCCTTTTCCTCCCTCATTTGTTGCACTACATTTTGCAATGTCCCTCTTAAAGCATCATGCACAAGGCAGAATGCATTGCTCCCAAATGTTGCTCTGGATGTGGAAATACTCAAAAGTGACATTGAATCAATGCTTTACAAGGAGCCAGACACAGTGCTCTGACTATTACTTGCATTCTTACCATTTTGAGGCTCCATTGGGTGATACATGTTAACACTTTGCCTTTTGTTTCAGATGAGGTTGCTAAGACTGAATGAATCCTCCTTGACCTCACTCTCTCACCTTAACTCTCCCAAATTGCTCATGTATTTTTTATTCCCTGGCATTAGGTAATTATTCCAGGCTCCATGGATAACAGGTAAGTCGGCAATTTCAGCCGGACAGAAGGCAGTTGCCTGGAACAGACTTTGCAGTCTGGATTTCACTCATTACATCTCCTTTACGACAATCCTTTCTCTGTAAATGACTGGTCTGCTGATTCCTGCCATATGAAACTTTTAAAAAAGAATCGGGGTTGTTGGGGGAAGGATGAGAAATGGACGTCTGAAGCCCCTGTTTCCTGAGCATCTCTGTTGAGGACTAATCACATCAGGAAAGATCTAGATCGACTCAGTAAAGAGCTTTAAGTTTCCGAAGTTCAATTTAAATTGCAACTAAAAGGCATTTGCCAATCTTGAAAAAACATGAAGACCATGTCTAGATTGCTTTTATCTTCAAACCTTCGAGTCAGTAATCTGTCAGGCGAACGGGAAAGTCAAATCACAGGAGGCCGCATGCATCTGCAGAAACATAATCCGGTAATTGTTACATGCACAGGCTGATGCTCCAGAGAAATGAACAATGGGTCCCTCCAGATAACATTTTTTGTGTGCCTAATCATTTGGTTGCGGTTTTTACAATGTTTTGTGGATGCTTATGAGAAAGGTATTTACAGTAACAAATAGGGCGCTTTTAATTATACCATTAAAATGGAAAAAGGATAGGCACAGAAACCTGAAATGGTGTCACCTGAAGTGACCATAAGAGCAAAATGCCCAGTGAAGCAAGAGCAGAGCTCAAAAGTGGTTTTGAAAAAAAATGAAACATTCTTGGTGCTCCCAAAACATAATTTCCTGTGTATTGGCTTTAAACGGTAGGAAAATTATTTGCTGGCTACGTAAATAAACAGAAGCAAATGCTTTTTAGAAGCAGTTGTTAGATAAAAATATTCAATTCTATTCCACTGTCATGTATTGCATCCCACTTGTTTTTATTTTATTTAGACCCCAATCTGTCCAAAAAGATAGTTAAGCAAAAGACTGTGCTAACGACTACTCTGTGCAAAAAATAACACTGGTTTCAATAGGGGATTCAGAGGTGAAAGGACCCCCATCTCTCAGAATACTTTTCTCCCAGAAGGAGAGAAGAGGTTATATGTATCAGTCAGAGGTCTTAGTTGCAAGAACAAAAATCATTTGTTTTGTTTATCTCTTGCTGTGTAATAAACGACCCCAAAACTTAGTGGCTTAAAACAACAATTTGTTGTTTTCTCGTGTGACTCAATGGCTGACAAGGCTCAGCTGGACACTCTTGGCTTACAGTGTCTCACGCAATTGTGGTCAGATTTGGGCTGGGGCTGCAGTCACATGAGGGCTCACTGGGCTGGAAGCCACACTCATGGTTGGCAGTTGATGCTGACTATCATCTGAGACCCTGGTTGGGGATGACAACTAGGGTACCTGCTATTGGGGAAATAAAATTTAAAACAATTTTGTTTGTTTTTTTTTTGCAACCCAGAGAATCTGTCCAGGAAGGTAGTAGAGAAAGAGAACTACTTTATTATTAAATAAACATTAAACCAGAATGTGACATGCATCACAGGCAATCTGCTAAGGAATTGCAAAGACAGAAATAAATCTTGTCCTTTTATATAGCCAAGCAGATATCACGCATTGCATACATGTTTTCAAGGTAAACAAGAACTAGTCAAACTTGACAGTACCACTTGTCATTTGTAGTTCATCCTGACCTCACCTACCTGGTAATTGAGGTGACCATTTGTGTTAGCTAATTGGTTTTTTTTCTGAGGAAATACATACTTCTTATATCTTTATGACAGAGGGAAGTGTTGCCTCTTGGAGCAAGATACCTACCAAAGTTAGGTGCCTATCCTTTCACAGAAATTGGGAGATAGAGGTGCTGTTGCCCATGATGTTACATTTTAAAGAGATGGCTCCCAGGTCCCAGAGAAAGGCATTCTTGGATCCTGCTGCTGGCTGATGACCTATCTAGTTACTAAAAAGACTTATCTATCAAATCATTCCACAAAAAAGACACCTACACACGCATGCTTATTACTGTACTATTCACAATAGCAAAAACATGGAACCGACTCTACTGCTCATAGAGAGTAGACTGGTACATGTACACGATGGAATATTATGCACCTGTAAAGAAGGACAAAATCTTGGACTTCTCCGCAAACTGAATGGAGTTGGAGACAATCATTCTTAGTGATCTATCACAGAAACAAAGAACCAAATGCCACATAATCTCACTCATCAGTGAGACCTGAACATTAATCACAGTAGCACGAGGGAGGGATTGGCAGTCAAGGAACACTGTGGGGAGAAGGGGAGGCACGTAACAACACAAAGGTACCTAATCCGAAACCAGGGGAAGTGAGAACCAGTTAGAGACCCAGGCTTCACCTGCACTATATTACTTTAGGTACCTAATCCTGACTTGTACCCCACATCTTTATAATAAAATAAAATGCAAAATAAAAATAAAATAGATCTTATCTACATTTCAAAAGAGAAGAGAAAGTGCTCAAAATCACACATTTTCTAAAGATAATGCTATGAGAAGAAGGGGAGGGAAATTCCTTCACTTCCAACAGGGAGAATTAAACCTCTTATTTTAAATTTGCAGTTGTCCTTACACCAAACATAGCCTCTCAGCGTAGCTTGTTTCCCTTTTGTTTTAGTTTTATTTTACTTTTAAATGACAAATAATAGTTATGCATATTTATAGAGTACAATGTGATGTTTCGATACATGTATAAATTGTGGAGTGATCAGATATTTATCATTTCTTTATAATGAGAACATTTAAATGTCTCCCTTTTAGCTATTTTGCAACATACAATATATTATTATTGACTACAGTCACCATATAGTCACCATTCTGTGCAGTGAAGTGCCAAAATTTATTCCTGTCTATTGATCTGAAACTCTGTACTGGTTGATCAACTTCTTTCCTTTCCCTGTTCACCCCACCTTCCAGCTTCTGGTATCAAAAGGATGGAAGGTGAAATACCCAAGAAAACTTAGAAAACGATATTTGCTGTGAACCCCTACCTCACGTTTGCTGCGCTGTATTCTATACAACCCCTCTTAGCTCACGTTTGATATGTTATATAAATTCTTAGCTCACGTTTGATATGTTATATAGATTCCTACCTCTCATTTACTGAATTTCTGACTCTACCTCAAATCCTGTGAGACTAGGCACATGTCAGGTGCCTAGTACTGACTGTAAAGTTATACCATGTTTCAAATGGTGTCTGTGCTTAAAACTTTGTTAAGCTTTTGTATATCCCATAATTGCCATGTTAGCTTCTCCTGCATCTGCAAAGGTATATAGATGTTAAGCAGTAAACCGCTCCCCCGGAAATTCCTTTGCTTGAATTATGGTGAACTCTGTGGCACCGGCTACTCTTTTGGTGGGCTCTGTGTTGTTTCAAGCCTGCCTGTATGCTTATCTAAAAATTCCAGAGGGCTTAAGTAACTCCTCTCTGCCCGCCTGGCCGTTGCCTGTCCATCAAAGACAGCTAGGCCAGGTCTGCGAAAAATCAAAAACGAACCAACCAATCAGTATCTCTGTAACTGTGTTTATGCAGTTCTATCCAATCCTGTGTGAACAAGTCTGTAAAACCCCCCACCCC